>CAEFZX010017199.1:0-109800 GCA_903066825.1 Alfaro cultratus
GCTAACTGGCAAATTGCTAGCTAAGTATGGGGAGCAGGAAAATAGGTCGTATTCACTTAACTTTATGCAAACCAGTTATCTATAGCAAATTAGCTGTAGATAATTTTAACGATAACAAAACAATTCAACATGTTGTGACCAACTCTTGGAGCATGGTTGTGTAGTGAGTATGTTTTATTTTTTAGGTAAAGTGCACCAATAGCAAACTTAGTTAATGTTATTATAAGTTGGGCTGGTTATCAGAAGATGTGAGAGGGGGTAGTTAAGAAAAAAAACAAAAATTCACTGATTGAATTGTTGGTTCATAGCCAGCATATATTTGAATTTGTGCAACAAACACCCAAAAGACCTGAATGGCCATTCAGTTTGATAAATATTTACACAGACCATTATTCAATAAATCGATAGTAATCAAAACATCTAATCTAAATAAATAATATTAATTATATTCTCTATTTTAAAACAGACTGCTGGTTTACATTGATCATTTATAAGCTTTAGTAATGGAAAATTCAACAACTACAGGTGTACTATATTTTGTTAGTGAACACATTCAAGTGTGTAAGATAATGGATGGAGGGAAAAAGCATCATTAGGGCCAAGAAACATACAGCATATAAGTCAGAAACAAAAGTAGTAGATAATTTTAAAGGCAAAAAAATAAAACGGAAAAAAAGCCAACTATTTCCCATGTAGGAGCAACTCTTGGAGCGTGGTTGTGCAGTGTAAAAAAAACAAAAAAACTTTCAACTTTGAGTAAAGCTAAAAGTTAAATATTTGTAGCCTCACCTAGGCCTGTTTAATGACTGTCACATATTCTTAAGAAATACATTTACAGAGGAGAAACTTTTACTGACATGTATCACACTAGCAAGTGTTACAGAAAAAAAAAAAATCTGAGTTTCAAATGTATTTAAACCAACGTTTATTATTTTGGAGAAAGTATGAAGCTCTTCTGTCCAGAATTCTGGAAAATTCTGGACAAATTCTTTAACTGCGGAAAGCTAAAATTTCAGTAGCCTCACGTAGCCCTGTTCACTACCAGTCACATATTCTTAAGAAGTACATGTACAAATGAGGAACATTTACTGAAATGTATCTGTAAGTGTTACAGAAAAAAATATTCTATAAAGGTTTAAAATTTAAGTGAGAGTTTTTCGAAACGGATGAAGGAAATCACAAACTCAGAAAGCACTGACTAGCCGTGCTACCATAAATAATGCAGTAAAACTGAAGGTTTCCTTGAGAGCCCGGACATACACGCACACACACACGCACGCACACACACACACACACACACACACACACACACACACACACACACACACACACGCATGCACACACACACACGAACGGCTTGGTGAGCAAAACCAGAGGTAATTACAACATTCCAAATCTATTCAAACTTTTCCGACATTACTTATGATAGAAACACTAAAGACCGAACCCTCTGTCTCTGTCTCTATTGGCTAATTTAAACTCATAGAGATTGGGAGGAGTTCACCCCAAAAACAATGTGTTGCATTGATCAGAATGGGGGGGGTACATCCTGTGACTGGAAGGGGGGAGGGAGAGACCGGAAATTAAAAGCAATTAATTAGGGTCATCAATCACTCATCAATCACTCTGCCGATTAAATTTTGACAGAAGGGTGTATATATGTCTCTCTGACATGCGCGAAGGTGGTGACATCACAGGGCCATGAAACCACGTTGCTCAGCCTCCTGGCAGAAGTCCGATAGGATGTTGTTATCAAGGAATGTCCTTGTGAGCGCTCAGCTTCACAGCTGCATGGATAACAGGAGGGGGTGAGGTGGGAAAGAGCGTTATGTTTACATATCTTCAAGGAGATTGGAAATACGCAGCCCTTCCGAGGCAACATGGGGAAAGCCAATTCAGATGCAGAATGTTTTAGGTCGGGTAGATTATAAATTTCAATCTTCCCTAAAGTCTCTCCGATGCATCTCAGTTCATCCCAATTATCCAAATTAGTTTGGTCGTTGCACTGAGCCAAAACTAGCAACTTCTCCAAGATCGATTCCATCCCGTTAGTGAGTTTTGGAGTCTTCAGATAGGCTGCAAGTCTCAGCAAGACTCACATCCAACTTGCATCTCTGTTCACACCAACAGTCTGAGTGTTCGCTAGTTTGGCCCAGTCCGTCACAAATTTGTCGATAAGTCAGGAATCCACAAGCTCCAAACAGCAGAAATCCTATTATCATGAATAAATCCAGGGTGAATCCCGCCCGGTGTGTCCCCGCAGGACAAGAGGGCTCTCCTGTGCCCAGACTTCTCATAAAGAAAATTTGATCAATTGCATTGAGAGACCGGTTGACCAGATCCATAATTTGTAGATTTGGAGGATGTGCAAAGAAAGGCTCCAAAAATATAGAAAAATACAGGACAAAAACAGAGCAAGCAGGGCAGGCAAGGGCAGGGCGGGAGCAGAGGAAAAAAGCGTCCGCCTTCACCGAGAGCAAGAGGGGGAAAAAAAGAGAGAAAGAGAGGAAAAGAGGGAAAAGAACTAGGGGTTAAACTTGCCCAAAGACATGATAGTGTCATGAATTGGTTGTTAGGTGTTGAGGTTAGATGCGGTGGGGCCCTGGCTGTGGTGCAAAAATGGATCCATAAAGAGTACAAAGTCCAGGCAGTACAGGTGAGCAAAATCTGGGGACATTCATGTTGACATGGACCATGGTCCACGATATAGACCACAACATGGAACTAAATTAAAACACAGAAAACCAAATCCTCACAGACAGGACAAGGCTTAGTCTTAAAAATGACAAGATCTGGCTTGTTTACTTAATATAAAATGTTTCACTTTTTGTAGACAGAAAGGCTGATGGCACCTCGCAAAAACATTACAGTAGTTTATGCAGTCTCTTATTTGCAGTGTGAATTTTTTTATTAGCAATATTTATATGTACAAAAATAAACACTGAAGCAAAAACAGAAGCAGCTCAGGTGAAATTCTGAGAAATTCTGGGAATTTCGCAGTCTTATCAAGATCGAAGATGTAGCACATTCTGGATGTTCATGATTCAGTAAAAAAACATAAATTGTCCTCACATCTAAAGTTTACTGATCATGGTTCAAAACACAACAAAAGATGCACGTGCTGCTGTGAATTTGTGCGCTTTAAATCGACAACACATCAAACCAGCAGTTTTTTGTGAATGCACGTGCGTGTGCTTCTTGCTGAAGCAAGGACACGCCAAATACACAGGTGCTAAACACCTGTGTTTTGGCACGGAGAGGCACAAACAAGCAAAATCAATGCATTCCTTAAAGGCATCTCAGAATTATACTCCCTTGCACTGGAACAGTTAAAAAAAAAAAAAAAAAAAAAACTCACACCATCGTTCTCACTACATCTAACTCCCACTGTTGTCCCAAGGAGGGTGAAAACAGTGTTCTGCTTCTCATGCCTGCAGCCTTTTTTATTATTTTACCTGTCAGACTGGAACTCCTAACAGGGCAGGTGGTGGGGAGGAAGTGCATCCTTGTTCTCTCAGAATGACACACTGGATGCACCTGTGGGAGGATTCAGACCTTTGTTTGGTGTTTATGAGATGCACACTCACCATTTGGCAACTGGAGGCAGTTGATGGTATGTAAATACCCTGAAGGGAAGCTGATCCTGTTCCAGGACTTTTACATTCAAATTCTCAATACGAATCACAAAAGGGCTTTTATCGCAAAAATTACATTTGGCATTTTCCAAGTAACACAATGCAAACTTTACGGCATCTCTTGGCCTCCAGATTACACAGTCATATGTGTGTCGGGGGGGAAATAGACCAACTAAAACAGCCTGCTACAACAAAAACATGGAAACGTTTGAGTCAAAGCATATTTAATTTTGAATCTGTGGCAAGGGCTTATTTGTCTGCCACAAAAAATAAATAAAACAAAATCCTAATAAAATATACAAATATTGTGGTTGTAAAAGCGGAACACATGAAAAAGCACCACTGAAATCTTTATAGGACCTAGTCTTGGTTTTATTTAAACAGAACTGGTCTCTGCATTCCCCTGTTTGCAGTTTGGCGATTCGTAAGGAAAGACTGGATCTCATGGGAACAGAAATGAGGTCAGAGGGAGAAAAGAGTGAAAGGACATTTTTACCTCCAGCCTGATGAAGATTTCTCTCTCTCATCTGGCAAAACACACCCACGCAGCACCTCATTATGAACTGGCTGTCGCTCCTTCACTCAAATGCGACGCCTCCCATGCTTTCTCAACCCGTTTAAATTACTGAACAGCCCCCTCTAGTGGCAGCTTCAGTTCAAAGTCGACGTTCAAGGAAACTCAGAATCATCTTACAGTAATCTTACGACTTTTCTTCTCATTTTTCATCCTCAGCTCTGTAAATATAAGTGTGGTGCAAAAGTATCTTTGCAACCTTCAATAATAATAATAATAATAATAATAATAATAATAATAATAATAATAATAATAATAAATGTTTCAACCATAAAAACACATTATAGCCGAGAAACTACCACAAACGGGCGCTAGAGGGCGATAAAGCAGCATGTAAATCCTACGAGGCCTGGCCTTGATCTGCCACACACAAAGTAAACAGGAGAACTAATCTCCTACATTCAGGGTTAAAATGAAAGTATGATGGGCCTCAGGGATTTTTAAGCTTGCATCAAAGTTTTACATTGGCGGTAAGCCAATTTCTGATTTGAACGTCTCTGTCAAGAGTTTTTATGTTCTCCCTAGGGTTTTAACGCCACAGTGGAAGGTGATGCAGGATGATCAAGAAATCCACATTCAGTTGTTACGTTAGTTGTAAGGCTGCCTATTTCAGCCATGTATAAGCTGGGTGCAGATATTGTATCCCTCTGTAAGTTAAAGTGATAGCTCATGTGTTTTGGTGGTTTGTTTAGAAGTAATAGGCAGTCAGTGAATAACTATCTCAGAACGCTGACTCCAACTTAATAGCTTTTTAATTTTAGACCAAACAGCTAAAAGTAAATATGTCCATCATATTAAAAACACTAATAGCCTTAATGCAATTAATTTTAATCTTTATTTGTTTTAATTTAAGAACAAACAGAAAGTTGGAATCTGGGACAATAATAAAATGACACTCCCGCAGTACAGTTATTAATTATACATGTTTAATTTCCTCCTCTATGTTGCACCACTCCCATCATATTCAAGAATAAATAAACACCCAAAGTGCAACACTAACTGTAAATACTCATTGTTTTGCTCTGCGGGTCGTTTTATTGTTTTTATCAGTTTGTTTGCCAACTTGTGTGAGATTACTAACATAAGCACAGAATTACAAAACCTGACAACGTTCAGTTCTGAAAACAAAATGAACAATCTCATAGTGTTTTACGACACAGCTGACTAATGTTTTTGTATTTGTTTTGGAAGAGAGGACAGGCGTAAAACCTCAAAAGCAAACACAATTTATCAAAAAAGGATGCTTGGATGAAGTTCAAGGCAGCATTTGGTTCTCTTCGCCTGGTGATGACTCCTCCAGATCTCATTAACACATTTCTGAATGGTTCACTTTGGTCTTATGACCACTTGCTGGTATGTCTGTTTCCCTGGCAACCCAACACTCGCTCATGATGTCTGTGCATGTCTCTTTGGCTGCTAGTACTCCCATCCTCTTGTGGTTAAACAAGAATATGTGAAAAACACCCAATATATGTTCAAGCACCCAACACACCTCGATATACATTAATATGCACAGTGGAAACTATCTTAGCACTACAGCAGAAATCAACATTCACAGTCTTCCTCAGATCCACTCAATCCATTACAAGAAAATAAATCCTGGGTTGGTCATGTTGCAAACCACAGCCAATAAGCGTGTCATGTAGCATTGAGCTTGGATAATGCCTCTGAAGCTTTTTCCACTTCAAATGCAGTGACAAAACTGCATATTCAGTCAATACTTGCAGTTATAAATTTCTGCAAATAATTCATAGATGCATTCCACAGGAAAATCTGTGAATAGCTGAATTTGCAAACAGGCGGGGTACACTGTGTGCCAAACATATAGCAACCCTATAGGCCGTTTGTTATTTACTGTTTTATTTTTATTATCCAGTTTATGACCAGTTTTTTGGTAGAAGTGTGAATGTTAAACATAGCTAAGGCTAGTTAGTGCTAACTGTTAATGCTATCTTAAGGGAGCAAATTTGTTTTCTACTGAAAAATCTGTGAACCAAATATAAAGGACAAAAAAAGAAACAAAACAAAACAAAACACACCCGGACCCCATCCTTCAAGTTCTTTGTGGGTCCAGTGTGGGAACCACATGGGCTACAAAGTGAGTTATTTGTGAGTTTGTCTACAGGTTCATTTGTAGTGTAACCCAACAAACTGCTGTTTTGTTGGCAGTACCTAACAGCTCAAGCCCAGCATTTGAGATTAAAAAGGATCCCAGCGCTTTTTAAAAGTCTGAATTAGAACAGCCGATATGATGAGATTTACATTTTCCAAAGTGTTCTGAGTAAAAAAAACAATGAACTTTCACCAGAAGCATAAATAACTTTTTTTTTTTTTTTTTTTTTATAAACTACTTTGTTCCTGTTTCTGGTCTGGTGGTTTCAGTGAGAACATTCATTCTTTGAAATGTAAACCTAAAAGAAAAATCCCAGAAACTGACCTTACATGAGTGGTATTCTGAGAAGTTTCTGTGCTTACTGTCTGGCCAGTTTCCCGAAGTTGTACATTTAACAAAACAGCATTACTCTTTATGAATGTGGTACATTTCAGTTCGTATAAAACTTTTGATAAAGAGCATAATTGTAGACTTTGGAGGAAATACATTTTATCCTAATGAGATTTTGTCTGCATTGCTTCAAGTTTAATCAGAGGCTGAGATGACGCTTTTGTCCAAACTGACTAGGACGTATTTCGCTGGAAGCGACAAGCAAGAAAGATGATCTCTATCCTCGTCTTTAGGGTCACCGGTTTTAACGTTAAAGTTACTGAGAAACTGGAAGAGAAGCTTGTAGGAGAAGGAAGAAGAGTGTCATCCAAATGAGCTTAATGCTGACAAAACCCATCATGTGTATATCGATTGTTCACGACTTGTTTCATTGTACCTTTTTGGGGAAGTATACTGTACGCAACATGCAACACTTTCTTTAATTAGCCAACAACTGGAAGCACTTTACTGTATTCCACATAAGACCAATATTCACATCAAAAGCATAATTATTCCTGTTTTAGAGCTGATAGTACACATCTGACCAGATTTTTATAGTATAATAAAATATAATTTATTTCTGTAAGGCAAGATTACCTGTTTACTTTTGCTTCCACACTCTGTGCAAGGCTAAGCTTCCTCTGTTGACTCCAGCTTCTAAAAAATGTATAAAATACACCGAGCAGACACAGTATTGTCATGCCACTTGCTTGTGGGTGAACAATATTTGAGCAAGTTTAAGAGGAACCAGATTACGATAGTTGATGTAACTGGAGATTCCTATTCAGTGCTAAATTAAAGGGATATATCACTCATTTTGAGGTCCTCTTGACCACTTTGGATCATCTCTTTTCTCGTCAAGCCCAAATCAAAACTGTGGTTAGGTCTGGATTGTAAGACTAGCTTTTTTTATTTTAACTGTATCCACGTGTGACTTACAGATCGGCTCTTTCCAGCTGCACCTTACTGAGTGTGGCAGAAATCACAAGAGTCAGAGCAGCTGAATTGGATCCAGTGGTTAGTCAACATTACTCATGATTCAAAACCATGGCTTGTATGAGCGTGCTCGGGTCTGGTATGACCATGCCAAACGTCAACAAGCTCCTGTTGAAACCTGTAATGTGTCGTGAGAAGGCACTGTCCAGTCAGAGACAAGCTTCTGCACTTTAATTTTTTCTGGCAAGCAATAGCTCTTTCCAGATCATCGTCATTGTGCTTAGTAATCCAACAGTAACGTTGGTATTCAGTCAGACAAACCCGACAGTGTCTGAGGCGAGGTTTACCTCAGCGTACTCATCCAAAACCTGCAAAGAACTGTGCCGGTAAAGTTGTCATCGTGTTTATGGTTTGGCCTTAACTGACCCGACTGACGAGGTTAAAACCGGCTAATTCTGTTAGCAACGAGTCTATTTATATTCTGTTTGTATGTGTTCTGGTAATTACTGTAAATGTTTTGATGACATCCTCTTCTTCAGAAGTTCTAAATGACCAGAAAAGTTTCATTTCCTTCTTTTTTTCAGTTTTGGATGCCTTATAAGAAGAGGACACTGGATGTGAACAAGCAGGGGCCAAAAGTCTTTTGGTGTCATAACCATCGCACTTTTAGCAACAGATAACATATTTATGGACAACCTGGTGCTTATGTCACTTTCATTTCATCATTTGATTTCTTTGAAAGTGAGAAGCGTAAGTTCAGAATCATCACATGTCTTCCTCTAAAAAGACTTTGCTTTCAGAACAAAAACAAAAAACAGAGTCTAATAAGGTAACATGTGCAACTGATGATACTGTCCTTATTATGACAGACGTGAAGTACAAATGAATGGACAAAGATACAGCTGACTGATCATAAAAGGCTGTGTTAGGACATCGCTGGACGTTTCAGTGGAAGGAAGAGGTGTGGGGGAAAATGCCAGGACCACCAATATTTACTTCAATCACCACAAGTATCACTTTGAAAGTTTGACCACCAAACATCTGGTCAAACCCCATAATAAATCTTTACAGGCAAGTTAAAGGCCACAGTCTGATCACATTCACACACACTTTACCAAAGCCAGCATTTATGCATTAAAAATCCTGTTCTTATTGAGTTTATTTAACATTCAAATTGCATGAGAAGTTGATTTTTTTTAAAACCGACAAATATCTATATGAAGAGAAAAATACCAAACAATTTTGGTTATTGAATCTATAGCATAATTATGTTGTTGTATATGGAATAAGATTTATTCAGCTAAAGATTATGTGAAAGAAGAAAATAAAGGTAAATGTAGCATCGATCGGTTACGGTCGACATATTTTTTCATATATTTTTTTCTGCAGCACCTTCAGTTCAATATGGGTAGGTTAAGTGACTTGAGCTGCAGGGTTCAAGTCATTGTGGTGAGGCTTGCGTGTTCATTTATCGCTGATAAACTCCTAGTCTTTAGTGGAAGGCCTGAGCTTACGATTAGCACCGGTAAAGATAAGCATGCTACCGTGTGTGAGTGTGTATTACTGTAAGAGAGAAGGAAGAGGTGGAGCCTGCTTCATGCATCTATGACTTGCAAATACGGATTGTTGTGGTATGTTTAATAAATCGACAGAATCAGCTCCGTTAACTGAGGCAGCACAAGTGGACTTTGTGTGGAGAGATGAGGTTTATTAAGGCGTTGGTATTTTATTACTGCAAGGCAAAAATAGACATTGACTTTCTTTTGTTTTAAGTAACTTTCCAACTGTCTGTACCTATGCTGAGTTCTTGCTAAATTTAAAGAATTACAGAGCTAATTGTTAGCATCACATTACTACTACCATACAATATAAGGCTTGTCTAAGCTTATAAAACCAAGATGATTACATTAGTCATTTACTGGGCTTCTGGGAAAAATGCATTATATCAGTGTTGAGTTGAAATGATTACAGGAAGTAATTATTATAGTTAAACGACGATGCAGTCATGTACTGGTGTTGGCAAATACCAGTTTGCTTGCAAATGTGTAACTTTTTTCAAAATTTGTTAATTATTTATATGCAGCTTCTTGCACAATTACTGGCCTCTCTTGTAAAGATGCGGGAGAACTGTAAGAAATGAAAAAAAAAAGTTACACTAGAAATTTTAGAAAAATCCCAACTTAAATTTGAAAATGTACATTTTAGGTACTTCATGAAGTACCTAAAATGTGTACTTCATGAAGTTACACAGATGCCCTCCTATTGAGGGCATCTGTGTAACTTCAGTTTCAGATGTGTGTTGAGATCCAGTCATCCGTCCATCCATCCATCCCCACATCCCTCCATCCATTTTCTGTTAAAGTTTAATCCTTGATCTTTATTAATCAGGAAGTAACTACTTGTCGAAACTTGCCCCTCTCCTGGCATATTTCAGTCAGAGAAATATGTAAAACATGTAAAACAAACAGAACTGTGACAACATGGATAAGGATCTTGGTTTATTTAGCTATCACAGGGAGTAAACAGGAAGGTAAGGGAGAATAAAACTTCTAAAGTTTTGATTTGGTCACCAAATGGCTGTTACAACTATTAAATGCTATCTACCCACCTGCACTTTTGAAGAGTAGGTCACAAAAAAAAGAAGACAATTTAAACACATAAAATGGTGATGAGTGTATTTTATCAGCTTGCGCTGATAATAGCAGTTGTCACCAAAACAAACGCCATCGGTTTTTTCTGACCTGCCACCATGAAGGTCTTGGTGTTTGGAGCATCATTTCCCTGCTCCAAACACTGACTTCTGGGAAAACTCAAACAGGTTAGCGTGTATGCTATGATGAACGCTTACAAATACCAGATTTTTTTCTTATAGAGAAGATTTTACCCACTGAAAAAAAAATAAATAAATTCTCAATTTAGAGATTAAACTTTTCCCTATTTTTATTCTTCTACCTTATAAAAATCTCCAGCAGAGATGCCAGTAAGTGGAGTGCTTTGAAATTTGTGTCATTGCATATTATGTAGGGGTAACGTGTTACAGTTATGATTATTGAGCCAAAGTGTGTTGGTGGTAAACACAAATGTTAAAAACACACAAGTTAACAACAATGACAAAAAAAAAAAAAATGTGTTGAAAAAGTTTTAATTTTAATGGGTGAAGGGTAACTCTAAGGCGTATATTGCGTCATCTGTTGCTAGGAAGTGAGCGTGGCTCAGATGGTTACTTTCACTTTCTTCTTACGAGAAGACCGATCATTTCAGGCTCAGCAGTGCAGGATTCTCATTAGAATTTTTCTGCAGGCAGAAATGGGAGGTTACCCAAATAAACATTTGTATTATAAACTTCTTCTGCATGTGTCTTTTCATCATGCAGAGACACATTATGCAGTGCTGGTCTATAGAGATAAAATTACTCAGAGTAAGTTAGCAGAAAGCAGCAAAAAAAAAAACACACACAAAAAACAGGCATTGTCTGCAGTTATCTGTCACTGTGTTGTTGACTGATGACTGGGCGTGGGATGTTTGCCTATTTGGCCTTTCAGACTTGAAATTTTCTGTTTTTCTGCTTGCAACGAACTAAAGAAAAGGTTTGCTTTAGATCGCTCTACACGAGGTCCCCCTTTTTTTGGAAATCCGCTCTTTTCCTCGAAGAAACTGAGAATTGACCTAACCTTGTTTTTAAAAAACAATACACAAACACTGGACAGGGCTTCAGATTTCTGTTTCATTCTGACATCTCACTCTCCACAACACGTGAATCACCAACCATAAAACAATATAGAAACTGGAGACTTTGCAACCGTTTTCACAGATTTACAAGAATTTACAGCAAATGCATCGTCTAAGCATCTTTACCACAGAAATACTTTTGTACTCCAGTGGTTTCCCCCCAGTTGTATATTCCTTAAAAACATTTAAGTTCATTTAGTCATTATTATTGCATACAGTGGACCCTTGGTATTCACAGGAATCCAGATTTCAGGATGAGCTGAAATCTGGGAATGTTTGAGACCCGCTTTAAATACAGTTGTGACTGAAGATTTTAATAGTTCAAACCCAAAATATGCCTTAACATGCATTTAAGTCAAAACACCTGAGTCTATCCTACATATTTTCCTGAAACATATCTACAAGAAATTCTTGCTGTCTGTAGATAAACTCTTAACAGAAAACAATCATAATCAAACCTTGTTGTATTTAGTTAGCAAATGATTTCATGTGTTTTGTCTCTTAAATCTAAAGAGTAAACTTTAACTTCGAGCCACTTCTGTGAACGCCTGGGAAGGTTGTAGGCTTTGTGGCATTTGAATGTCAGACATATTTCATGAAAATTATGGACATAAGTAAAATAATCTGAGGCAGGTATAATTTGTGTAGCTTTCTTCTGAGGCGTGTTGGCAGGATGTGCTTCTGCAATAAGGGATTATTTTATATCACAGCTTTTTAAAACATATATTTACCAAGGGTCTGGCACTCTGTAAGAGCCCTTATTTGCTTTTTTCCCAAGCTGAGATAAGGATAACAGCAAACTAACAAAAAAAAAAAAAAAATTCAACATGGCATGATAAGTGACTTGGTTTTCTATTGCAATGTGAGGTTCTCTAAATGTAACAGTTGATCTCATAGGCATGTAGTGATTTGTTTACATCACTGGAGGCCACAGATGGGCAACTACTAGTACATTTTTTTCAATCTTTCAAAGACTCAGCAGCATTGGGTCCATGACTTCACTGGCCATTATATTAAGCAATCGCTTCATATTACTTTCCACGTTGATTAACATTATACTTATGTGATGCAACCTTGTTTCCACATATAGATCCAGAAAGATTGAAGGGAACAAGCAAGGGATTTGTGGCTGTTTGTAACGTGACTTACTGCAGCTGTAAACATTTTCCTCTTGGTGTGTGTCACTGCTTTCTAAATTAAAGCCTGTCCTGGTGGATCACATTTGGGTTCATCGTGAACGTCATCATATTAAGATATTAGGACATTCACGTTATTTTTTTAAAAGTCTAATGATGACATTTCGACTTCTAAAAGTAGCTTTGATGGCAAAGGCAGCCAAGAGTCAAAGCTTATGTTCTGTGCTTTTTTCCCATATTTTAAACACACAGATTTTTTTTTTTTATGGCATCTGAATTTCTGTTTTGAACAAAATCTAAATCTGTACATGAAGAAATAAATACTATAAAACAAGGAATGAGGAGAAAATCCAAGAAATGTTTTTAAAAATGACATTTGGTGTATCTAAGCAGAGGAGTAGCTTGTTTTTATTTAACTTACTACTTAAGAAAATCCTTTATTATACATAAAAAAAGGAAAGGAGAAACACTTTCTTACAAAATGTCCCAGGAGTTATAACATTTAACAACAGATTTGGTTGCCTTTGTACTTTTAAATGACAAACTCCATTTCTGTAATGGCTGCGGAGGGAATTGAAGAAACTTCATCATTTCACATGAACAGATTTTTCCGTTCAGGATGGATGAAGTTGGGGGCGGAGCGGTGGGGAGATGTACACTGTTAAACAAAGAGTCAACACACACACAATGCAGCCATGCAAGGTAACGCTCATGAGTAGTCAGTTCCTAGAGACTTACAGGAATACAAAGAATCAGAGGTACAAGGCAATTACAATTAAAAAAACATTCAAAGAATGAAATTAAAATCTAGGTGTCATCTGAAGAGAAAACTATGAATTTCTTTTTTTTCTTTTCTTTTTTTATCAAGTTAGTGGTTACAATACAGAAATGGTACTCATAATAAAATATAAAAATTTTTATAAGTTGGAGTTAACAGTAATGCTTTCTGCTTAAAGGAGCCAACTGTTTCTTATTAGCTGAACTTTCAGGAAATTGGTCCCAGGCAACCTGAGGAAACTAAATACCTTACCGTCTTTCTTTGTTTACAGTTGTGATCCTGGGAACATTGAGTGATCAAGTAGCTGGTTACCTAGGAGACCTGACAACCAACTCCAAACAGATCATTCAGTGCTTCCTAGAGCATGAGCAAGACTTTAAACTCCATCCTTTGATTAATAGGGAGAAGAAGCAGTGATTTAAGGACTGTTTAGATGTGACTAATATTCTTGGTGTTGGTCAGGATAATAAAAACACCTTTACAAAATAAAATCATACACTGGTTCTTCTGTGTCTTGCTTTTTTTTTCTAAGTTGTGGAAGGCCAATTCCTTAATAGCCGTTCAATGAGTTACTTGGTTTCTTGCATGGTCGGTCACCGGCCTCCTCCAGTAAAAATCCTGTCGTAGCCACTCACTGATATTATGAACACACTTGTGGTCATGCTGCAGCAGATCTATAAGTTTGGATGTGTATTCAGCCATTGGTATAAGATACGGTCGTACTCCACAAACTGAGCTGGAGGGGAATACTGAGTACCGAGTCTGTTTATGGAGCCACAAGTGAATGTCATTCAAGACTGGGAATAAAATCATTTGGTGTGTCCTGAATAGAGTTTTATGTCCCAGACTCAAACCAAAAGTAATTACAGAATGATAAGGAGGTGATACTGAGGCCCAGACCATCTACTACTTACAGTCAGCAAAAGTAGCATATCTAGATTAGTACCATGATTATGCTCCACTTACCTCCCTCACCAATCACATTCCAGATGTTTCAGTATGAAGGTTTGTTTTTTTTAACAGGAATATACACGTTGTTCAGTCATAACATTTCTGCACAATAGTTTCTATGTGACTCAACAGAGCAACATTTTTCAAAAGCCTGTCCTTTGCCTTCTGCTGCTAATGTTCACATGCTAGTTAGCTTATGTGTTAGGCTACTGCTACCATGTTTAACCCTCTCCAGGCAGATGTTGCAGATTTGCTTGATGATTTGTTTGATCATTTTTGACTATTTTGAAAAAAAGTCTGAATTGTATATTACTACCCCATATGATCATTTTCTCCAAATATCAGATTTTTCCTGCAACTAGAACTTAATTTGAGCCTGAGAGGGTTAACTTCTACTTTGATATGGCTTAATGATTATTCAGGTCATAACATATTATAATGCAGCCAGGGCTAGATATGTGGGGCTAAAATTGGCCTCACCAACCAGAAATTAATCTGCTGAAAATTTCAGAACAGTGTGATGTTGTAATCTTTCCTTGTATTTTTCCCCCCCAAAACAAATTTCCAATTAGGTGATGAGTGTAAATCTATTCTGCAGAAGCTTGAATTTTAACTCCCACTCAAGGAGGCAACAGGATGAAGTCACCATATGGATTTATAATGAAACCCTCCATATTACTACCACAATACTATTTATTCATATGTTATTACCTATCTAAATAAAAGCTAACTAAAACAGCAAACCCACACACACCCCAACTTCATCTGACTGCTTCTATTAATAACATCTGTCATTATATCATAATAATCTGAAGCTAGGAGACTGAAATCATGCAACTGTAAAAACACCAAATATACAATTGAAAGCAAAAGAGTCATCTGAAGCATTTTCTGGAACAGTGAATCCTCCCCATGCAAGCAAGAAGTTTCTCAGTGGACCGGTTGTTCCTGAGAAATGCTATCAGAGCCTCTCTATAGTGATAGTGGAAGTAATGCTGGTTTCTTCGAGTCACTCTGCAGGTGCATTACAGTAAACTGTTTCAGTTACTGAAAAAAAAGAAGAAAGGAGTTTCCTTGAATTTCTTAAATCCTTCCAGCACTGTGGACAACAATAAACCCAATAGCTGACACGCCAGCTCTGTGGCTGCCAAGATCAAACCTAATCGTTTGATTATTGTGATCAGACAACTTGGTGTCTCAAAAGCACTCTTTGTTTCTCTGGAATCAATTTTCAAGAAAGTATAGCTTGTCTTCAATACACTTGTGTCTTACTCTTGCTGGTGGTGTTTTCCAAATAGCTAAGGTGCTAATGTTGGCATCTTTACTCTGTGTTTTGAAGGGACTCGGTGCTAATTCAGCTCAAAACACGCATGTTTCATCTCTATTTTGATATTTACATTGATATTCCAACTTGTAACATGCCAGTGTGGTTTCAATCCATTGTATGTAGACAACACTTACACAAAACGTTCCGAAAACTATCACTTTGTCATAAATAACCCTAAAAACTAGGATCTTATTTGTCGGATATCTCAGCAGAGAAGGTTACATGAGCAATAACCTAAAAAAGAGATAATTAATGGTGACAAAAAAATAAAGTAATATGGCGAGAGTTTTGCAAACTGTGCAAACAGAAATGGCGGCACAAATAGCATCAGCACGCTTCTCTGGCTTTGCAGCTGAAGACAGCACAACAGCATTTATTCGGTGTTGGGTTTGGCCAGGCCGAGGTCTTCAATGTTGATCGTTTAGTAAAATAACATGATTGGAAATCCATCCACTTGGGATGAGATCAGGACATCCTTCACTTAAAGGCATTAGATGATACCATTTACAGAATGCGCATCTGTTGTAGCATCAGTTCTTGGAAAAGACAGGAAGAGCAGAAAAGAGGAAAAGACTCATATGCTGGCAAGCCAGACGGCACATGATCTACTTTAGAAATGAGTCAGAGAAGAATTGCATCCTCACTGGATTATAGATTACCTGATTCTGGAAAGCTGAATTTCAGAATAACATGAGATCACAACTTTCTGAGGAGTTTTAATGTCTACGTGAAATGCTTCAAAGTATCTTGTGTTTCCCAGAAACATTGTGGATTCTCTGATTACATTTAAGACAGTTAAGATGGCTTCACTTTCACGTCAGAGTCCACAATAGGGCGAATGCCCTCGTTTCACAGACTGCACGACAAGTTTGTCAGCCCGGTTTCTATTTTCTCTTTTGTAAGATAGAGGTAATACATTTCCCCCACAGGCCTTACAATAATCCTCAGAGATTCAATGAACTGGAGCTAAATCTCCAGTTCGCCCTTCCTCTTTCTTCCTCTTTCCTTCAAACTAAAATTATGTTTTGACAAAATAAATACAGGAACTACTCAATCAAAGTCATCATCCTGGAACTGAAGCCAAGTTCAAGGCGTCTTAGCACCTGTCTTCACAAATGCTAAAGTCAGCAGCTTTAAAAATGAGCGTAAAAAAAATTAGGCCATTGTTTTAACGCCAGGCAGCTGAGTTAACGTTGATATGCTTTGACTGGAAAAATTTCTGTTTGCTTGCCAAGAAGCTGATTAACGCCTGAATAAAACGTCTTATTATTGTCTTGCACTTGTACCGATATTGTAATCTGTGTTTTTTGGGGGTTTTTTTCAGTTTAACATTTTAAAATATTATGTTTTTTTTATGAAGTTATATAATTTCAGGTGATGAACTGTTAGGTGATTACTCAGCTGAGTAAAAATGAAACTGCAACAAACATCAAAAAGTGGCAGTAAAGTTATACAGCACTCTTTATGATCTCTATAAATCAAAGGATCTAAAACACACAGATCGTAAGAATAAATCATACGAGTTTTTTGCTGGGAATTAAGAATATGACATGGAAGATGGAAAAGTCAAGTGTTTCATACAAGACAGTGAATAGTCCAAGTAATACAAAACATATGTCCCATCTTCATAATGAAAGCACTCCCTATTGTGTAGCAATACTGAAAGAAGGAAGGTATGTTCCTTTTTACTGGAACACTCACAGCTGCCTCTATATTGATGTTTACTGACCGACAAGTTGGACCTGAAGAGATAGTGCGATTATTTCCTGGAAGTAACGCCGCTTTTCATTGTGTGGAGGTCCTCGCAAAAGTTAAACAAGGAAATTGGTATGGGTTTTGGGAGAGAGAAAAAAAAATCCCCACATGCAGATGAGACTGAAGGAAGCTTTTCTGAAAGAGCGAGTAGAGTGACGCTGGGCGAAAATGGCCGCTCCTCGATCAAACAAAGATTTTACTATTTCTTTTGACAGACATACATGTGACGTAATCGCGTTGTGTTCCTACATGTGACTACCAGCCTTTCAGAAACAATGGCTTGAATAACCCTATTATTTTACATTTTGCCATGTAACAACCCCAAACTGTCTTACTGACATGAAAACAATACATGTTGCTGCAAATAATAATCACAGGAACCGTCATTTAAAATTAGTTCTCTTTGATGTAATACCCCTTAAAAAATACAATGCAATCTTGATAACTCACTCAGTTTTCCAAATAGAGACCATCTTTGTATAACGGCTGTTCTGCGAAGTGCTCAAAACTTTATTAGACACCATTAGAAAACAGACAGCATCAAAAATTATAATGTTCAGCCAACACGGGGAATACTTTTTCATGGCAGAAAACTTAAAAACATAGTTTCCCCCATCTATAGTCAAGTCAGGTTAACTTGAAATGTGCGTCGCACATTTCAGTAACAAGGCAATTCAATGTACTTTACATAAAAACATAACACACTAAGCTAGCAAAAAAACAAACAAACAAAAAAAAACGCTACATTGGACTTTCAAAATAAACAAAGGCAATGAAAATAAACATGGTGCTGACAGCATCCTGCTGAGGAAATGTTTTTCTTCGGCAGAAACAAGGTCAGAGGTAATAGGATGGAGGATGGAGTTAAATACAAAGGAATTCTGGGAAGAAATAAAAAACACAGTCTGCATAAGTCTTGAGACCAGAGTGGCGGTTTCCTAGCTTTCATGCAACAACCCTTAACATTCAGCCAGAGCTACAACAGAGTGGTTTAGTCAAAATCGATTCTTAAATCCAATTTACAACCCGTGACAAGTCTCCATCCAGTTTGACTGAGTTTGAGGCTTTTAAAAACTTGCAATGATTTTAATTGCTAGTTTAATTGGATTGATATCCCCAAAAACATGCAGCCGCAAATGGTGGTTGTGCAAAGTATTGATGGAGGGCAGAATACAACTGTTCACCACACCATTCAGATTTTAATCTGTAAGAAATGCATCATCCTTTTACTTCATAACTGTACACTGTACATTTATACAATACCAACAAGTTACATTGTTGCTTTTAGTTCAAATATAACAAAATGCAAGAAAATTGAAAAAAAGTATCAATCCTTTTCCAAGGCACCATATCTGTACAAAAAAAAAGAAAAAAGACTTGTCATGACTTGCTTATGCTGAGTCATTGCTAAGGCTCAGCTGCCAAAGTTGTAAGTCAGCAGTAATGTCTCAGTGAGCCAAGAAGACAGATAAATGGTTTTTAATTATTATTAATCATGGTTGACACCAAGCGTGTGGCACAATCTGCCTGGTTACAGTCGCTGTAGTTTGCGCACACCTGTCTTTAGACTCATCACCACTGTCTGCTGCTGGGTCTCTTCCCTTTTGACAGAAATGAAACTTATGGTGCAGGCGCATGTGTCCAGATAAACAAAGATTACGTGGTCAATATCAACAAGTCACAAGTTTTGTTCTGTCACCAAACTTCACGGCAAGCAAACTTAATAACACAGAAATGTGCAGGAAAACCGAGAAAGACGTGCAGCAGGAGTCGAATCGGTGCAGGAAAACAGTTGGGATGTTTCTCATTAAAGCTGCCTCTGAGTTGTACCCAGTCTCTTGTTATAATCCCTCCCTCTGTCTGGCTTTGAGTTTCTTTTTCTCCCCTTACTAGCAGTGGCTAGCGGTGATTCAGTGATAATAAAACCAAGATGACAAAGAAGACTGAATATCCATAACTATATGCACGAGCACTGCAAAAGTTGGCCAAATTGTGCAAGCTTGGGCGAAATGTGTTGCAAGCCTTGTTTTTGTTTTAAACTGTAAGAGCTGCAAATGCAGATCTGTGACATGCACCCACTATTAGCAAGGACTATATCTGAATCCTAAAGTGAAACAAAACTATACTGAGTTATATTTAAAAGCTCGAGCAATAAAATCTAGAGCTGCCTCTTTGACTGACCTCATGTGTTTCCTTAGGTTTCCATTTACATTGCTGGAAACCCGAGAAGAGCCAGGCCGCCAGGGGTTCACAATTTTTATTTTCTTGAAACACGATATCGAGTTTCCCCTCTGAGGAGTACGTTTAGTACCGACAGTTCAGCTGAATCCGACAACAGGAGCGGCCAGAGCAGAAAATTTAAAAGGTGGATCACAATGTACAAAAGAAGCGGATCGTGGAATCAGCCTTCCTGGAAGCTGAACTGACAGATACCTGATCAGCCAGGATCCCACCACCAAAGCATAAAGAAAATAAATTAACATATATTTAAATTATGGGTGCCTATCGCTCAAAAGTAGCATCATGCTCATTCTCCACTAATTGTTAAGTCGCTTTTGTTTTTATGTGAGGCGTATTCTCCATGAATGGCTGATCAGGAAAAGGGAATCGTATTAAAAGGAAAGTAGGTGACTTTAATGAAACAGGTTTGTCTTCTTTGTTTTGTTGGAACTCTGATAACAGCTGTCATAAAGCCAGAACTGGCGACGACAACATGACTCCATGTCTCCGTCTTAATAACTGATTCCAAAGTTGATAGGATGTGCAATAAAACAATTTTTTGTCAACACTGTCAGACATAAAAAGAATGTAAAAAAATCCGGCATTATTGGGGGGCATCAGAACTTCTGAGGACCCCACGACCTCTTCCTTTCTCTTCCTTTCTCTTCCTTTACTGAGAAGGCTAAGCAGCTCTAGTTAATGTTATTCTTTAGTTCTTTCTTCTGTTTTATTCCCAAGTTGTTCGTCACAACCATGATGTGTCAACACCATAACTGACGATGACATTTTGTGAAATAAATGCTTAATTTTAGTAAACTGTGAAGATTTCATGGACCTGATGAGCTACAATATGGCCTCCTTCAGAATAACGTCATAGAAATAAGTTTGATATTTTGTCAACTCCCTCAGTTTTTAACTGACAGTCTGACTCTTTCAGTGATAGTGTTGACAAATCTCACTTAAATGTGCAGTTAATTCATTTTAATGTATTTTACATAAATGGCATTACTTCACATGTATCAGTTCTGCGTCAACGCCATCAGATGGACTTTATGTTGTTTTTTGTTTTAAATAATATTTCTTTTGTTTCTTGAGAAGCATTTGTCTATAAAACTAAGTAAAATATCACTAATAGGGTCATTCAAAAAATTATTTTATATTTATTTTTGTCAGATGATGTTGACAAAGTTCTGGGTCAGGTCCATTAAAAATGTAATTTTCAAAAAATGTTGCAACTGGGAGCCTGAACCTTAGCATCTTTACATTTCCAAAACATTATTTGTCATATTTGAATACATAAGCTTGAGGAATAATACTTTTTTTTATCCCACTTCTCAAGAATCACTGAAAAAAGCTCAAATTTGTCTTTTTAAAAATATCTTTTCTGAGTAAGCAGTGCAAGATATGAATCACCGCAGCATATTTTCGTTCTCTCAGTCGTGTTCTGCAGAAGAGCTTCCAGTTTCTAAAAAACAGAAGTGGCCACATGTATGACTTCATTTTCATTCCCTAAGTCAACTGATTTATCTGTAGTTCTTTTTTCTTTTATGAAACTTGCATTTCATTCCTGTTTAGTAAAACAAAAATCATTATATGGCTGCTCAAGTGAGAAAAGGATTTCAATAAAGTTATATAAGTGAGGTTCAAAAGTCATATTTCTATATCTTATCAACCATGTGTGCTATCTGATGCAGCACAGCAACATATTTAAAGTTTTCCTGCAAATGTACATTATAATAGCGTTCAAATTTTCTCTTTTAAAAGACAAACAGATAAATTGAATTCAGAAATGTTGGCTGACTATAAATAAATACATTTCTTGAAATACTAGCATACTCATGTGGAATAATAAAAAAAAAACAAATAATAATAAAAAACAAATGCAAAGATTGTTTTGGAAAATGTCTGCTCTCGACGGGTGACTTTGTGTAAGAAAAGCTTTTGTGAGTAGGGGGGCCAAAGCTGGCTTCGGCCCTGGGGCCCACGTCCTCCTAAAATCAGCCCTGTGCTTCAATATAGCAAATCATTTTTCTTACAAGTCTTTTGCAATATTGCAATTTTTAAAGAAAATTTTTGTTTCTAAAAAATAAACACACACACACACACACACACACACACACAAAATGCAGCATTGTGAATATGAGTCTCTATAGCATTTTTTTTTTCTTTTTGAATAAATCTCTAAAATAAATGAACTATTGCACCGTCAATGACCGGGCTGTCAAAATGTTATGCATGATAATAAATGAATACATGTCGTTTGGGATGCCTGCATCCCGAACAGTAAACGCATCAATGCACGAATGTAACAACACGAACAGCAAAGTTAGGAGTGTTTAGGAAACGCTCCGATTACTCTAATCTGTCACCTGTGTTTCTGTAAACGTCCCACTGTCATGTGGCTCTGCGGTTTGAAATTGAGATTCTCCAAACAGGAGCGAGTTCAAAAGAATTGAAAGAGACTCGGGGATACGAAGCGGAGCAGCAGAGTTTCGCTTTCGTTTCTGAGAAACGGCAGAGCTGCCGCTAAAAGCGCCGTGGGAGGAGCTTCTGAAAACTCAACTATGTTACCAGCGTTCACACGCATATATATATTGGCAGTCAGACGAGCCTGGCGCCTGAGAATCACAGCGAGAGGGAGGATAGAGAAAAGACGCCGAGTCTGAGTCAGAAACTGTCGCATGCAGTTTCACTGTCCCCGTCAGGACCCTGCAGGATTATCTCCTTGTTTAACCATCGGCGCTTTGGCTCTATGGGATTACCGACTGATGGATCCATAACAGGCAGCTGCTGTTAAAAAAAAATACAAAAACAAAAACAACGGTGAGACTTTTTTTTTTAAATTTTATTTTAATTAGTATTTATTTACTTTTAAATGAGGGATTTATGATGGTCTGTTTCTTTAAAACGATGATCTGGATTTTAAAATGGCCGTTTTTAGGGATTTTTCCTGCAGTTTCTGCGCAGACCTGCATTCTTATTGTAAATGGACACAAAGAGCCGATTGGGCCACGGAGGGTCCAGAAGTTGAGGGACATATTAAACAATCACAGGATCCTGAAGTCTAACTGAACGATCCACATCCCTAAAGCATTAGTAATACATGTGCCATACCTCTTCTGGTTAATCATTGCATTTTCCTGGAATGTTCTTTTTTGCACCACTTTCCTTTAACTTGGAACGAATTCGGAGGACAGATGAATCACAATCACAAGAGCCTGACTGAACCTCTCCTATTCCCCTTAGGGTCATTACTCCCAATGTCATGCTGTTTGTTTTTATTTTTTTTTATCCTCCAACAATAACAAAAACATCAACAAAAAGATTTTAACATTTAATTCATAGATGAGGTCAGATGCGTGTGTGTGTGGATAGAGACGGGATACAGTAAATTGGATGTGGGTTTACCAGCCAAACCACAAATTCCAGTCATATGAAGAACAGCACCGCTCTGTGGAAAGATTACATGACTAACATAATGCACACACAGTCTTTGATGTGTTTGGACAGTGATTTCCAGAATTGGAGATGCAAACCATCAATACTGAGGTTTTGGGATCCTCATTAGAAATGGAACTAAATGCAGAAATAATCACGCAGATGCATTTCTATGCTATAAAATTTTGCTATGTCCAAAAGAAGAAGAAGAAGAAGAGAAAAAAACCCACTTGGAAGCTAAAAGTTTTGGGGATTACTATGTAAGGCCTAATGTGGTTTTAGCCTTTGGGTTTGAGATGTTATTTGAGGCTTTTGGAAGTTTTTGGAAGAGCTGAATAACTAACGTGCGTCTTCTTTCTTGTTTCCTTCAGGATGTCAGTGTGGTGGTTAGAGATGGGAGAGGTTTCAGGGCCTCTCTCCACTGTAGGATGGTAGCCGACAGCACAGTGGGAGGCCATGAGCGGACCGCCTTACCGAGCGCTTCACCAGCACCATCTTCTTCTGTAACTTCATCATCATCATCATCAGCAGCAGCAGCAACCCCGACGCAATCGAAGCAGCTTCAACATCAGGCCGGTCCAAATCCAAGCCTGAAGTTTGCGTCCGCCCGCTCTGTGTACCTAACTCATTTCCCGACGTTCACCTCCAAGGAGGACTGCAACATCATCACTGACACAGCCGCCAAGCTTGAGCGCAGCGGCTTCTACTGGGGCCCGTTGGGAGTGGAGGAGGCCCATTGCATGCTCCGCAACGCCCCGCTGGGCAGCTACCTTATCCGCGACAGCCGGCAGAAGGACGTCTTTTTCACCCTGTCCTATCACGACAGGAAAGGACCCGTCAGTGTGCGCATCGACTACAAGCAGCAGAAGTTCTCTCTGGCCGGCAACCAGCGCTCCTTCCCAACGCTCTTTGCCCTCTTGGAGTATTACATGAACGCACCCAAGAGGAGCCTGAAGTTCCCGTACAGGAAATGGGAGCCCACACTGCAGGAGTTGTGCAGGAGGCGCATCGTAGAGCTGTGCGGAGGAAAGATCCCGGAGCTGCCGGTCACACATGTGGTCCAAGATTTCCTGTTGGACTTCCCTCACAAACTGTAAACAGTCTGCCATATAACTTCTTGGCTGCATTGTTCTCGATTGCAAGATGGCAGCTTTTACCAAGTAACGGTACTGCAATCGGGTTCACGAAGCCTTTGCGTCACAGATCCAGGGGAGAGACGATATGGTTACAAATGACAGCGGCAAACTCTTTTTGGATGAAAAACTGTGAAGTGCTCACAAAGAACCACAATAACCAAAGGCGAGCACAGGGAGGTTGCAGTTGGACATTAATCTTTCACGACATTTCAGCATCTACCTCTAGAGACTTGACACCCAGTTGCACATGGACGGAGCATCCTTTGGTGACGAGGAAGTACAAAAAGTCGAAAAGTGCTGCATTAAAAGAAAACACATGCGTAGGAGCTTTTACTGAGATAAAAGTACCGGTGAGGATAACTGGGGCTGAAACTCAAAGAGCTCAGAAGTGTTGCCGAAGGACTTTAAGGGAATGGACTTCGAAATATTTAGAGTCACGGTGGAGGGTGCGGTTGAAGCATCACATGCAGATTTGTAGCAGATTTAAATACTCTAATATCAAAAGGTTTACATCGCCCTCGACTGTTTGTCAGCGCCGAAGGCTTGAACACCACTTAGTGTCTTGGTAAAATCTGATGTGAATGAAATCTTGTCACTCAGAGCTGGAGACATGATAATTCTTTGTACTGTACAAAGAGGCTTGCCACCTCTTATTTACATGTCTCTGCCAAGCAGATTTTTGATTCAGTTTGTTTTATAAAATTTATCTAGTATTTTCTATACTTGTGCACTGTTTTCTATAATGTTTTAAATAAACTATATTTAAGTGAACCTCTGTTGCTTTTCCTTCCTCTTTCAATGAGTTTCTGCCGTTTTTGTCTTGTAATGGAAGTTTTTGTCAGGGCCAGGTGGGAAGTGACGGATCACAGGACAGACAGAAAGTGTGGAAGGTAGTGTACAGTATTGCCACCGCACTGACTCATCTCTGTAGGGCAAAGTGACGGGTGGGTGGGGTTACTTTGGTAGTAAATGGAGTGTTACACGTACATAAACACACTTACCAGAACCAGGGGACGAGATGACACATAATCGGCATCTGTGATAGTAAATCTATAAATGTGTGTGGACAGATTAACATTTCTTCAAGAGGAAGTGGGATATTTTTGAGGCTTACTGGTTAGACTCACATGTAGATCGAGATCAATTTTAGAGGCAGAATTCAAGTTTTACATCAGAATGCTAAATAAAACCACCAGAGTGTGGATTACAAAGCCATAAAGTTTAAACAAAGCGAAACGATTTTGTACAAACAGACTAGTGTAAAAATGTGAGGCGTCATATTTCAAAGATTACTTAGTTTTAAACTGTCTGGAATGATAGACGTGTCCATTCAAAGTGAATATGTTTGAACAGGGGATTACTCAATGCTTTCACTCTGCCTATAGAATTAAAACAGCTTCAGCCTCGATTCAACAGTGTTTCATTCAAAATAAATGTTACTCAGTGGGTGCGACTGGTTACCCTTTAAGGTTGAAGACTTACCAGAAGCTTTACTCACTCTTACTCAGCGTCATAGTGTTCATGAGCTCAAACTGAAAGCTTCCTGTAGACTTTCAGGAAGCTTGCTCCTTGTTTGAACAAAAGCAGTATAACAGCCATTGTTTAATGTTGTCAGTTTTATGACGAATGGAGTCAAAGTTTTCTTTTCTGCGTAATCACCCGGAAAGCTTCAAACTCACGGTAATGAACAAACTTCTGAGAATGTTCTCATTGGAAAAACAAACAAACAAAAAAAAAGACTAATAGCAACAATATTGGACGTGAGGCTCACTCTTCCTTGGTGTGATGTAGTGATGTATCTCACTAGAGTAGAGTCCAGTTTTTTGAGGTTTCTGGTTGCCAGCACAAACTTTGTTTCCAGTATGATATGTCCAATTATAAAGACTACAACGCTTCTGCTAATATCTGAATAGACTAGATTTCAACCTATCCCGATTGCCAACAGCAAATTACTGCAGTAGTACCATGTATTGATGTCTCCTTACGGTCAATGCATTTATCATCAGCAGCAGAGGATTAACCGGCAGAAAAGTTGCTGCGTACAGCAAAATGTTATTTGAACCTTGTCCTTTCATTCTTCATTCTAAAGAGAAGTTTCCTTTCTCAAGGCCCTTTGTAGGTAATAGATAACAAGGATTTGGGCATCGAAACCAAGGTTCACAACTACATTTTTGATTTTGAGACTGTTATTCCCAACAGGAATCATGACCTCATCTACTATGTTAATATATAACTGTTAATAAGTAGTTACACCCAGATTGAGACCAGATGCAAATTTAAAATAATAATAAAAAAAACATTTCTAGAGAATTTAAGCAGAATGTTGACAGCAGCAGAACTTTTATGTAATGTCATTTCCAACACCTCCTGGTAAGTAAGCACCAGGCGAACTAGAAAGAAATGACATCATCTCACACACTTGACAATTTCACTTTTGGCATTCAGGGTTTGAAAGGAAATGCATTTATCTTTGGAGTTCAGTGTTTTTGTGTGTGATTTAAAGGTAAAAACAGAAAAAAACCCTGTAGTTGACAGTAGGTGTGTCTTGTCTCCATTAGGCAGTTTTGGAAAGGGCAAAGCGCCCTTTCATTATTGGTTTGGTCAAAGTCACACAGACGCTGAGGTTTGTAAGATTAGACCTCAAATATTAATTTCTTTCACACCCATGACATTTGTGAGAGTATGTGTCATATTTAGTGAAGTAAACTTCAAATTTCTAATCTTTGGAGTTGACCTTGCCTAGCAGTCAGACTCTCAGTCATACCAAACCAGGCCGCCAACGCTGAAACCAAATCTAAACCAAGAGGCTTTGTGACCTTCTGGGGATTTTTACAAACACTTTTGGTTCTAGACTAATGTAGCCAAACACACTCAGGTGATTCATACCGAATATAATAGCTTCTTTCAAGTAAATCCAGACTAGTTAGAGGATATAATCTTCTCCGATTAGGGAAGACAACACAGCAGACAAGTCAGCAGTTAATGTCACATCCTAAATTTAATCAGTGTCAATTCTCTCCTGTTTCCTTATAACTGAAATAAAATATCCCAGTAAGAAATGATGTCAAGGTGCGAGTTCATCTTGCCGGTCTGGTGACGACTGAATTATGCGTATCGGTTTAACTCAGCTCTTCTGTTTTCAGGACATTCCAGACTATTTTGAGAAGTGAAAGGTGAAGTGAGGTGTTCTACGACTCAGTGTCATCAGCTGATTTCTAAGGAATTATATTTTCTGTTCCGTAACTCGCAGTAGCCATTCAAAAAATAAAAAACCTAAAAAAAACCCAATGGGTCTCTAAAAACATGAAGAGAAAGCAGACATTGTGAGGAGGAACAGCAAGACGTACTTTGACATTCCAAACGGGTGAGATGAGTCAAGGTTGGATTGCTAACAACCTTACAACATTTTGAGAGGACTTAAAGTTAAACTGAACTTCTTGACTTGTTCTTTAGTGGTAATTCATTAGTCGCTATCCAGAGGTTATCAGCCCTGCTCTAAGAGGCAACAGAACTGTTTTCTTTGTATTGAGAAACGTTTAGAAATTCCCTGAAGACTCCTTAGTCATGATCTTCCCACATTTCCCTCACTTCCTTTTAGTGAAGTCTCCTAAAATTCCCAATGTGATTAGAGTTAAAAGAAACAGTCTGCAGAAAATGAGAGACTGACCGAGACTTGCCAAAGACCAAAGTAAGTTTGGTACTCAAAATCGCTCAACTCTTGTTAAAACACAGTGTATATTAATCTGCACTTGTATTTAGACCAAGAAATTCTAGTGACTCACTCCGTTTGATTCCTAACATAATTATATTATGGAGGAGAAAAAGCAAGTTCTGCTTTCTTAAAAAGCTAAGACGACAAAAAAGTGTTTCCTCTAAGAATTTTCTAAATTTTTACCGCGACAAGACGACAAAACCAACTTACTTCTTTTTATGGGCTCAGTTTGACATTAAAAACAATGGTACAGCATGAGCCAAACAATCCTTGATATCTTAGCTTAGCATAATGGCTAACAGAGGCTGGAAACAGGAAGCATGACTGATTATGGAAATGAATGTTTTCAACACTGCAAATTTTATTTATCATGCTTTCATGGTTTGAAGTCATGAAATTGAGATGCCAGAGTGATGAGAGGTGTTTCCAGCCAAAAGGTGCATAGAGAACCTTAGATTTTTAGTAGGTTTTTAAATCTGTTAGAAATGTCACTATGGAGCAAAGAGTAGTAGTGCTGCCCCTCCCTGACCTGTTGCTGCACACTGCTAGCTAGCTGGCTGAAAGGGAAACACTATCCCCATCGGCCCCTATTTAAAAATATTTTCAGTTTACCAAAGTAAAATGTATAAATAAATTCCCATGCTTTGTGCAAAACCAGTGTAGCCTGATAAAGCTTTAGATTTATGCAAACATTACTATTAATTTATTTTACACTGGTTTATGTGTAAAGAGAAGTGCTATGATCTTAAAATTTAAATGTCTCACAAACAAGGATGTTTTCACGAGGTATAAAAACCTTGTGAACAAAACAAAAAAAAATAAAAATCTTCGGTCAACAGCTTATACCCCCAGTTGCCACATGTGAAGATAGTGACGTACATGAAGACTTCAAAAGCACAACAGTGCAGGAGGAAAAAAGTCAAATCTGTATGTGATCTCCAGTAAAAAAACAACAACAAACAAAAAAAAAAAACAACAACTTCAATTCATGCTTTGATTGTGGCTCAGTACAGAAAAGGCACACACGGTATCGCTTCAGTACCAGGAACATGTTCACGTTTACGCACACACGACCAGACTTCCCTGAAGAGAGGAACCACGATAAAAACTAACGCGTACAGACCACAAGATGACTGAGGGCCCCAACAGCCACAGAGAAACAGAGGCCACGTCATGATCTTAGCTTCAGACAGGCTACCCATCTCACACAGGAAGCAAAATACTGGGTCTGCATCTAGTTGTAAAACAGAAGAGAAATGAGATGGAAGCAGGTGGTAGTTTAAAATACCTAAACTGAAGGTCCACAAACAAATCAAGGCTGTACATTGAGATAAAAATGTTAAGCTTTATAATTTTTTTTTTTTTTTTTACAAACACTGAGGTTTAGAGTCTGCCTACACAGATCACGCATAACTGTTATTAAGTAGAATAATTTATTGCAGTTCTTTATTCCTCTGTTTTAATTCATTAACTTACAATACTTACAAGTTTTAAAGCACAGAGCATTTACAGGGCGTACAAACATATCATACACACTCACACACTACAATCAGACAGCAATGGAGGGTCCTAATGGCATGTTGTGGTATTGGTTTTAGGCACACGATGACATGCTCCTAAAACTCAGCCCCCTTCAACTCCACAAACCGCGCCGGGCCTCTTCATAGTCATTCTGCTGAGTAGGATGAAAAGATTAAGAGACAGACCCATAAAAGACGGTATTGCTCTGAATTTAGTCAAAAAAAAATAAGAATAGTAAAGCATTAAGACCTACATTGTGTTCTGATGGCACAGAAAAAAAAAGAGCTGAAGAATAGAAAGCATGGGAAACAACAGAAGGTAAAAGGTATTGATTGGAGATTTAAACAATCTAAGTGTGCTTTGTTCTAAAGAAATGGAAACTGAAGTTGAAAACAAACATTAATCGAGAGAAAAGTGAAATGTTACATTCATCTCTCCTTATATTGGTTAGTTTTAAGGTTATTGCAGTAGTACAGCTTCAGTCATTTGATTAAAGTAGGAAGCTAAGAAGCAGCTTGACCTTATCGTATGGGTTCTGAGGAAGAAAAAGAATACAGAGTTAACCAATCACCCAGACAAGACAAGAAAAATCTCTCTAAGCAATCACACTTAGAAAAAGTCTTAGGGATGTTACAGAGCATTCATCCATTTTAACTCAGATATTTAAAGGATAAAAACATACAATCCTAGGTTTTTAATCACAGACTTAGCTTTAATTAAACTGATACAGTAAATTAATAAATAACAGGGTGATCTGAGATACTGTTTTTATTCAACTGTGTTCGTCTAGCATACTCTGTGATTCGCCTCTAAAAATAGACCACTTACAAATGAATGGAGTGAAAGTTGAACACCATGTTAACATATATTAATTTGAGAACAAGTGGCTGCTCCTGAGCATCTTCCTTCACGCTATTTTTCATACAGAAAAGAAAAAAACCAGCTCTGACATGCTGCTATGAAAAGGCAAGAGTGTATGCGTGTGTGTGTGTGTGTGTGTACAGTAGTGAACACTGCTGCCCTTTTATGTGAACTGAAATAGAGGGAAGCCTGTTCTGATTATCAGCATGTGGTGTATGAATGATGAACAATCAGAATAAATAAAAAACGGTTGCTGGTTGCGCATCTCGACACACGCTTGATAAATCTTGAGCAGACACACTCGAGTGCTCAGAAAACAATGTGCTTGAGCCTTTCTGGCTTTGACCAGTGTCTGTCTTTGTTCTCTGAAAGGGATAAAAGTGTCTTTCTTCATGTGCAAACACAAATTAGGAGGTTCCTCCCGATGCAACCTGGAACTATTTACAATATCACACCCAAACATCCCCAGAGATGCTGACATGAAAACACACTGCAGCGAGGAATGGACAGTCCACCCACCATGCTGTACAGCATTCCATGTGTGTGTGTATGTGTGCGTGAACGTAGAAATGTGAGGCTGTTTAATCCAGTTCAGGTGACTCTGCTGCTTCGGAGTGTGTCGTCTCCACAGACTCTGTTGCTGTTGTGCTCTCTTTTTCTACCTCTAGAGATGCATCCTCACCTTGCTGGTCTACTCCGTCGGGTCCTTCATCAGTAGGTGTGATCAAGTCAGTTGTTTCAGTAGTTTCGTCTTTAACCGTAGCATCCGTCTCCGTTTCCGTCTCGTCCATCAGCGACCCATCCTCTTCCTGCAGCTCCTCTTCTCTTTCCCTACAAGCCTCTCTCTCCTCCTCCTCCTCCATTATGGAGGCTTCAGGCCTCTGTAGGGAGTGGGTCACAGCATACGGATGCAGGTGCGGGGAGTCTGCGGGGGGCAGCAGCGTGAGCGACTCCACGCTCAACGTGTCAGTGTTGTTGTCCGTCAGCAGGGAGATGGTGGGCTGGGAGGCCGGGGTGAGGCTCGGCGCCAGGGCTGGAGCCGGGACCGGGTTTGAAGGAATAGAAGGAGCTTCTCCGCCTCCTCCTTCACCTTCACCGCCTGAAGATGAGGATGGAGTATGCTCCAAATATGCACAATCGTCTAGAGAATGGCAAAAGACAGACAGCTGAACTGAGACTTTTTCTTCCCCTCATGTCTGTCATAAGTGAAGAAATTAGTAATTATCTACAGAAACTGTAGGAAGAATGTTTCTGGTGCAATATACAACATTAAATATTCCTTAAATTTAATATGCAACTGTCTGAGGAAAAATCTTAAACTTAAAATAAAACAACTTCTGGCCTCAATGTAAGGTCCTAATCAAAGTAAACCACCTGATCAGAGACCGATTTAAAAATGTAAAGAATCTCTTTGATTCCATCCAGTTTCTAAGAACACACAGCTACCCTCACTGCCTCTGTATGCCCAGAGGGAACCAACAACGCAGGTTTGTGGTGTCATATTATTACACAGAAAAGTCCTTGTGTGAACTAAGCTCAACATGCAAAGAGACCTGATAAATACCCATCAGGTGATCCAACAGCCAATAAATGGTGTGCGAGTCCAGAGCTTGAGGTCTGATGATACGGGGACTCGTGACTGGGTGGTGTTAGTAGATGAGACATAGACTTCTGAAAATACTGCCTTATAGTTCATACTTTGAGTAATTTAACAGCTCAAAAAAATCTCTTATGTTGTCTTCTCAGGTTGTAAATAAACTTATTGTTTGAAAGGCACATACAGTTGGTTTATCCATATCCTCTCCCTCTACCAGCCTTACTATTTGTTTGCATTGTAAATCAACCAGCTTATAGAGTACAAAAAGCAGCACTGGGTGTGTATGTGTGTGCATTCTCACATACACCACATATAGGCATATATATGACGCGGGAACAGAAATGTTTTCACAATGTCACACCACCAAGAACTATTGTGGTTTTGGTGGGTTGCACAGTCACCATAGAAACACCAGAGACATGACATGAGTACACTGTGTGTAGTGAAGTAGAAATACTCTTTCCAAGTGAGTTGCTTCAATCATATCTGCACAATGTTGACTGTAAAATTGGTTTTCCTAAAATTATTGAGTCACTTTATACATCCAATCTGTGTATTTCACAGCTTGTCTGCATGTTTATGAAATGAGAGATCCATTGCGTGTGTGTGTTACCTGACGGGCTCTGAACAGATGTAGTGCTTGCAGTAACAGAGTCGCATCTCCCTGTGCTTCCACTCCCACTGGAGGGAGGCGACGGGGAGGAGAGCGGTGAGGGACTGTGCTGGGGCACACAGTGGGTGCGACATATAGACATGTTTACTTTGTGTAAACATGTCTGTTCAGACTTGTGAAGCCTTTCAAAGGTGCCTACTTTTTTCTTTACGTTCATACTTGTAGTACATAATAGTTCTATTAGTTTTTCTTATTGTGGAAAGCCTTCAAACAAAAAACAAGCAAAAAAAAGTGACGCCGGTTCACAGCACAAAATCATCAAGAGACAACGGTAGCATTACCAAAAACCTCCAAATCCTAGTAAGATCTAACAAACCAGCAATATACTGAGAGATTTCAAAGTGCTCTCTGGTGAGCCTAGAGTACCTTACTGCATTAAGAATAAAACCTTGTGAAAGAATAAAAAACCCTAAAATTTTAAATACATTTTGGCAGTATTCCGATTATCATTTGTGTTCCAAATCAGACCAGCCTTTGAACGTTTAAGCCACCCAGGAACTAGACAAATCCTGTATTGTTAGGCTCTTTTGAATCGTCACTATGATTAAGAAGGTATTATTTAAAATTCAGTTGATTTACTCACTTTTCTTACACAATTGGTGAGTTTTTTTCTCTCACAGGGATGTTATCCAGACTGTCTAAAATTAGCTCTACCAACATGTTGAGCCAAAGGACTCACTGACATGTCATACAAGTGGGTGGAAGGGAAGTTAAAGTACTGGGGCAACATCTGCATTAAAATATTTGCTCCTTCATCAAGCTCAGACAAAGAAAAAAATACTGTTGTAGTTAAACTTTCTGTGAAAAAAAAGTCTTCTAACTTTAAAGACTCACCTTAATTCGTTTGACTTATTTACTCCATTAAAAAGCTGCACAATATCATCACAATATCTGTGTGTGCAATCATCTGTTTCATATTTCAAGTAATATGAACTGGCAGTTTTCATGTTAGTGTAATATTTAGCAAGTTAGACAGAGTCTCAGTAGGAGATGATCACACTAGTTGTCATATAATATAGTAAGTATAGTTGTCAGAGATTAGAAGAAGAAAACAGACATACAACAAAAATAATCTGAGTGACAGGCTTCAAGAAAATGAGGTTACACATGCAAAGTCATTACTGATACAGTTTAATACCTTTTTTAATGGGCATGACTGAAAAGGTTCTCTGTTTCAGAAAAGGGTTTCAAAACTTTTCCCAGAAAATATGTTTTTATAAGAAAAACTGCTCTGAAATCATATCTGCCCTTCTCTTAGTTCTCAAACAGATTTTTAGGTTTTCTGTCTCTAAGGATGATTTATAGCCTTTATTTTACTAGCCATGTTTTCTACATTCTCCACTTTACAAAAATAGAACTAACTAGAGGAGCTTAATAAATCCATACCACTCGCTTTTCAGATTTTTATTTGTGTAAAACCTAAAAGAAGAAAAAAAAAAAGTTATGTTGTACTTTGTGCTTTATCTCGTTGTAATGTGATAAAATGTGCAAATGTTCAAGGGGTTTGACTACTATTTACAATGTACTGCATCAAATGAAGCCCAGAACTGGGGACTTTCCAGCTCTAATTTGTAGAACAGTGTTTCTGCATAAAACTTCTAATTCATGCCTGCAGAGTGGAACATTATCACTCTACTTTGACGCTGCAGATCAAATCACAAACTGATTTCCACTTATTTGGAGTTCAGAGCAAATCAGAATAAAACATTTTAAAACAATCCTTCTCATTCTCAGCACTCTAGGATGGAAGCATCTGTGGGTCACCTGGTACTTTGTCGACAGAAGCAAATACTGATCTGTTTGCAGTGGGATCATTGGGCGCTCGTCTGGACTGCTCGTAGAATCGGAACGGCAGGCTGCTGGGAGAGGCGCTGGCAGTCTGACTGAAACCCATCACCTCCGTAGCACTGGGCTGCACTGGCAGGTCCAACAGAGCTAAATGCATGGGGAGAGGAATAAAGACAGAACAGTATAAACATATAGTACTGAGGCACGACAAAGGAGCCAGTTTTTATTTTTCATTAGACTGCAAGAAATGTACAGCTGTTTCTATGAAATTATGCTGGAAAAACAAAATCCAAAACTGTAACTTCAAGATGTTCTTGTGGGAGTCACATCCTCCTCAATTTGATGAACTAAGCTAGATTTTCTATTTATTTTGTTAGTTATGAGTGGATTTCTAAAGAATTTGACCATAGCAAGGGGAAGTACAAATCACTTCTGGGTAAAGTGATTTGTGTTTACAGTACAAATAGATATGATATTAACAGGCAGGGACACTGGAGCCAATAAAAGCAAATTATGACAGAGAGGAGAGAACACTCTGAAGTGCAATATTTGAACTACAGAGATTAAAAATATATATTTTTAGTTGCTTTGAAGAGCAGAACTTTGCTTTTATCATGTTTGATAATCATCATGAATGTTGGAAGTCCAGAAAAAAACTTAAAGTTTAACAGAAAGTTGCTTCATATTAAATTAATTTAATGAGAACACACCTAATGATCAGCTTTTTATACTATGTGAAACTGTATTACCAGATAAATACCACATGTTTTGAATATATAATCTTTCATCCTTCTGTTGTGGATATTTAAAAGTTGGGGATTCTTTTAGTTAATGTACTTTCTTATACTGTCCTTTTATTTGGTTTATCATTAGTCAACCAAATAATGATTTGGTTGACTAAATCATTATTTAGTCAACCAAATAATGATTTATTATCATTAATAAACTATTAATGATAATAAATTAATAATTTAATGATAATTATTAAAATTATTTAAATTGTTTTGTCTCTTTTCAAAACAACAAGAAAAAAGAGACATAAACAGCAAAGCAGTCTGATCATTATACATCGAGTACATTTTAATATGGTTTAGCTTCATGATATTGCAATTGGATTTTCTTGTTTCCTTAAAAAGACTGTCGACTTCTCCCCTTTCACACATGTGCCCCATATAACAAGATTATTAATAATATAGTTGTTTATTTTGACTTAACATTATCTGTCCATTGTTTATTTTCTATAAACCAAGGTAGGCTCTCTTTTCTGCACTTCAGTTTTAGTTGTATATTTTTGTTGTTAAAATCTGGGTTTTGCTTCAATACATCCTTCCGCACCGTGCTCTCTTCTACAAAGTGCACCAATCCCTTCTGCAGCAAAACACCTGTACAACCTGATGCTGCCACCCCCATATCTCACAATTTGGATGGTGTTCTCTGGCGTTTTATGCTGCTCCAGGATTACTGGCTACTTGTCCTGTGAGTGGCCTTCCAGCCCATGTTGGCAGAGGACTTGTTTCACTGTGGATAATGACTCTCTTCGGAGCTTCATCTGGCTTCTTTCCTCACCTGCAATCCTTTGCATCTTCATGCGTCGAGCCTGAATGCGACCCTTGGCGAGTCTCTGCTTGGCGATGATGCAGCGGATGTGATCCGCAAAGATAAAATTGGCCTGCAGAATTGGAAGGGGCTTGGCGTGAGGGTTGGAGCTCGGTTTATGAATAACAATATTCAGAGCTCGGCTGTCGTCCTCAACACCAGACACCTGCATGTCCTTTAAAAAGGAGGAGGAAGATAGACAATGATGAAGGTTCAATTTCAAACTGAAAAATGGGTAATTTGAAGAACTTTTACAGATCCAAGAATCCCCCACCCCTCATTTTACATTTTTTGTTTGACTTCGGTGTGACGTCTGAGTTGACAGATATTTGCAAATGTTAAGCTTCAAAAATCAGGTTTTCTCCTTTTCCTGAAGAAAAAAATCCTAAAGGCTAGTTTTAGTCTTCAATATGAATAGATATGTAATAAACTCAATTCTTAACTCACCAACTCCAAAAAGCATGTCTCACTATTCAAATTAGTTTATTCATTTGTGAGGTGAAACAATAAATGACTAATATTTATGGGATTGTCCATGATTGTAATTTTCCTGCGAACTTGGGTAAAATAAAATATTTAATGAACTTCAATGACTTTTGTATACAGATGCAAAAAAAAAGTAAAGTAAAACAACAACTACTTTCCTCTTACCTGCAAAAGGCCGGCAAACTTGACTACTCCCCAACCAAGACGTTTGGTTTCTGGTTCAACTAGACTCATCTGGTACACATCTACAGCGAGGAACCTCTGGGCTTGGCTGCCATCTTTGCTGACCACCATACATGCTATCAAGTCACTGTTATCTGAAACAGACAGCAATGTACAGTCAAATGGATTCTTAAAATCACCTGCTAAATGATTGAAAGATAAAGATCACAAACATTGCTTTTCTTGTTGCCATTTTTTCTGTTTTGCAGTTTTATTTAGAATTAGTTAAGACAATTTATAATGTTGTGTTCTCAACACTGTCGTTTTATGTTCAGAGTAGAAAAACCTAATCTGGGATGTCCCAAATTAGCTACTAGGTAGAAATTCAGTATACAACACATCTATGACATAAGTTAACTTGTTCTAGAGATCTGATCACATTTTTACAAGCAAAACTTTAACAATAAAAATATTTTCAAATCTTGGGGGGGGGGGAGGATAAGGGTCCTATGCATTTGCATTAAAAAAAACGCCAAGACATTTGAAAAGGGCTGAGGAAAATATAAACTAAGGGACAATAAACCTACTTCTCAGCTACAACAATATCCTTTTCAAATTCCCATTTAAAACAGAGTTGCAAATCTTCAAGCAAGTTAGACTGAAAAGTCAACACTTCAGTGGTATTCTGAGGAAGAAACACAACATCCCATGTAAAAAAAATCTTGACAAAGCCTACTTCTGTTTAATTCTTCAACCAGAACACAATCCTGTTCTTTGGAACAATTTTGGGCAAAATAAGAAAGGCTAATGAAGTTACTTAAAGAGGACCGGTGGAATATTTTTTTTTGTGTTGTGACTTTATGATGCTGTGCTAACCCCAGACAGAAGCATAGTGGGCCAATGCAGCCAGACGGCTTGATGCACTTAAAAGGACAGCGAAGATGCTTTCCTCCCACATGCTGAGGCGCAACAAGAACTGATAAGCCCACATATGAGCATTATTTACTGCAGTGCACCACAAAACCAGCAAAGTAAAGCTGCAAATGATCTGATCTGACACCACTGGTTTTGGTTGACATATTGCCCACACTCAACTTTCTCCAAATGTAAACCGGCTAAACCAGATGTACAACTCCATGGTTAAATTCTTTCTTCCTTCTCATTTTGGTCCTTTTTGATCCCTTCCACCCCACCAAGGTATTCAATCGTTTTACCATAGAAGGCCGGAAAAAGTTGTTGGAGATCAGATTTTATCTTGCTAGTGTACAAACACAGGAAGAAAGACAAACTTTTATTACTGTTTTATTGTTTCCACTAAGACCAGTGAGGTGTGGAGTACAGACATGCATGAGCTTGTAAAACACGTGGTGTGATTAAAGATCAAAGGGGATTGCCAGGAACTAAATGCCACCTAGTGAAGCAGAAACCAGTGAAAAGTACCTTCACCAGGAGAGGTAGTCCTTGGTTTCCAATGGTAACAAGGGTATACTAATATTTAAATGGTCAAAGAAATTAGGGGAAGTTCGATAGATTCAGTCCCCTGACAAAATGGGGAACACCATACCACCCCCGGTGTCTTATTTTAGCTTTGACAAAAAGTGGTCTGCTTGCTCCGATTACAATCTAGCGCCATCTTTTTAGGCTAATTGATAGTATCTTTATTTCCACGAGCATTTTTATTGCCACAAAAAGTTGGCAAGGAAGCAACCCCATGACCAACTTGACTACTATAAAGTAAAACAAAAAATTCCATGAATTGATAAGATGATTTGATATCTTCACTCTCCAAAAAGGAGGAAGTGGTTTAGAAATATACAAAATCTTTTTCTGAGAAACAAAAGGTCGATATGACATCAGGCGCTTTTACAACAAAAGTTCACACAAACATTGTAGTATATGTACAGCTCACCCTTTCTTGAGCAATCAAAGCAACAAAGCAACTCATCACAAAGTTGTAATGTGATCATAACTTTATTGGGAATACATTACAACAACTTTGTTGTGTGATCACAACAAAGTTGCGGATTACCCCTATTAAGTAAGGGTAATCCACTGTCAATAAATACTTGGCACAGAAAATAAGGGAACTTGTTAAAACAACAAAATGAACCGATAACGCTTAATGACACTGATGGTAAGAAAATCTTCACTTCCAAAGAGAGTGGAGTGGTGCAGCATCTTCCTCGAAGGAAAAACCAAGACCTCATAATTGGAGGCACTTTGGTGCATTGAAAAGAGATTCTTCAACTAGTGGAGATTTCACATCTCAACTTTTAAGAATAAATTAATTTCTCACCCCCACAGAGCGAGGTTTATCAGACTACCTCCAAAATCTGGTAGTGGAGAGGATGGAACAGCCTGCATATTCTCAACGCTACTAAAAACTTGTGGGATCAGCTTGGGAATGTTAATCATAACAGAGTGACCAACAAGACTAAAGTGAGGTATATTGTATTATGTGTCTTGCAGGCACATAATGCCATAAGTAACTGTTATTTTATTGATATAGTTGTTGTAAAAAAGCTGTATAAATGAAGCTGTATAAATGAAAAATAGTTTAAAAGAAATTTTACTTTGTAATTTGACGCCTTGAAATTGGCTTCTGTCTCATTAACAAACTCCTACTATTTCTGACACTGCCTTCAGCACATCATCACAACAATGCTCCTTCATTATGCTGTTTACAGTCATCCTTAGAGACTTTAAAATGAGAAGTAGTCTCCATGATAAGCTCAGCAGCTGCACAGTTCCAAGAGGTGTTTCCTAATTGCTGCTGCTCCTAGTCTGGAGGATCTGTGTTTGGAAGTAGGAGGGGGTTGCAGCTCCGAGGAGGAGCTTTAGGTAACTAGGCGGTGCTTTGTGAAAGCAAGCGGTTAGGCAACCCCGAATGGTTGCCATGGGAAATTCAAGGATTTCTCAAACATGCATGAAAGAATCAAAGCAACATTTCAGGTATTATTTTGATGCAATAACATACCCTCAATTTAAATGTCATAAGTGATTCTTTATAAAAGGGTTAAAGTCTTCAAACTTTATATTAATATGAAATAATCTCCACTTATCTTTTAAGCAGATTGTTCATGTTTGAGAGTGTTACATTAAAGTCGTCTGAGCAAATTTGTTTCTCTTATGAAACAGTACACTGACCTGAACCTTTTGAAATTTGGTAATATCCAAAATGAAACAGCACCTCCAAAACTCCCCAAACTTGTCGAGACTAAGAAATGCTCCATGATTCAAAAGTTATTAGCAGAGGAGGTGGAATGTAGGTGGTGGCAACCTAATGGTCAGGGGGGAAAAAATCACATTTGTGGGTGGGAGAATGAAGAGGTTATTCTTCCCACTCACCAGGAAAAAACCCTCCCCCTCCGCCTGCAATTACTAAGAATGTGTTCTTAGATAATCACCCAGCTTACAAATACAGTCAAAGAAGGAAAGCAATTTTTTTAAATCAACTGTTTGCAACTCAGAGTCATTTTTACTACACACCTAGTTGAAGATCATCTTTTCAGTGACATCAATTCCAGGAAGTCAGACCACATGACACCTCACGGGTTTGTCAAAACCCAGATCTGCCACAGCCTCTTTTGACTGGCATTTGGAACAATCAGAACACAAGAGTTTCAGCCACTGAGTTAGAGATGAAAGTAAAACAGAAGTGAGATATTTGGTCTATGTTTTATCTCTCTGTCAAAAGTCTTTCCTTTTATCTTACTTCCTTTTCCAAAAAGGAAATAAGGAAAGTCCTAAGATGGTGTCTATTAATCATGTCCAGTCATAGAAATGTAAAACCCACAAGCTAGTCTAACTGCCAACGGACAAAGATAAAGCAGATGGTGGCGACAGACAACGCACTGCTGTGTCACTGGTTTGTTACAACTATCAGACAACAGGTTGACACCACGATTTGCAACCAGACATGTTTTTCTAGTTGACTCACCACAGATAACATAGCATTTAAATGCCACCGCTACCTACATACGACACAGATTGCACAGTCACCAATACCAAAGAAAACCAATGAGATCTGTAAAAGCCACGCATCTTCAAAGCGGATCCTAAAGCAGAAATCTGAATGCTTGTTATAATTTTCATCAAATCTATGGACATGTGCAAGCAGATATAAGTCAAGGGCCAGAACTTCCTAAGTGGTTTAATCTGGTTTCTCATCTGTTTAAAAGGTACAGACAATCCCAATGTTGTTGAAAACTCTTGCAAAGCAACACCTGGTAAGAGCACTCACAGCCAACAAAGCTTTCAACGTTCAGCCGTTTTAAAAACAGTGTTCAATATATACAGCATGGCAGAACTGCAAACCTTTGGACATTTCCTAGGAAGAAGGTACTAATAAAAAAGGCAGGCAAGAGGGCCATGGTAGCTATGGAAGAGCTGCAAAGTGTTGACATAAAAGGTTGAATACAAATGTGCAGCAAAGTGTTTTGATGTTTTGGAAAGAACAAGAAAAGTTCATTTTCAACTTCAAAATTGTTACCTTTGTGTTGGTCTGTTTAATAAAATCCTTCCGCCCACAAAAAACATACAATAAAGTTTATTTAAACATAAAAAACACAGAAATGTCTAGGTGATATAAATACTTTTGGCATTATGGTCATGTTGAGACTGAGCTTAGGAAATTGATGACAGAGATAACTTCTCCTTCACAGTATGTAGAAGCGTCCTCAGAGCAGTCATTTTAATACACCAAAAAAACATAAAAAGAAGCTAAAAGTTTAGCATTGACTTTGCAAATGTCCGCCATGGTTTTGTTTTATTACACTGATAAACCTGAGGAATTAAGTTTAAACTTGTTACTTTAATAAATAACATAACAGATAAATGAAGATAAATCTAAATAGTTAATGATATTTGTGTTTTTATAAGCCATAAACTTAGGTTAGAAAATCAAAATGTAGCTAAACATGAGCTTTGACCCTGAAAATTGTTTCTATAGTAAATGATCACTGAGGGTAATTAGACCCTCAGTGATCATTTACGATCACAAGATAGAGTAAATGATCTTGTGATCATTTACTTTAGTAAATGATAACAAGAAAACCACCAGCGTTACAGTTAATACAGATATACATTTTTTATAATCTCAGGTTATCGTTCAATTATATTCAACATTAACAAAACAAAAAAAATGCAAATGCCAAAATATAAGAATGTTATGTGTCTGGTTGCAAAGTCTGTGAACTGAATATATTATAGAGTATCAGGACTGGTTCACATTACTGTGCCGCTGTAGAGCTAACCACGTACGAGTTTCCAAAACACACCTGTGAACAGTGAAAGAAAACTGCTCAGGTTATCAGTGTGTGGGAAGCTGTATTGCTAAGGGTATGTGTGTGTGCTCAGCTCTGCATCACTGTGGTTGTTGATCTTTGCATGCTGCATCTGTAAACTCTGCACTCTGTTTTAGAATGGCTGCTTTCCTTAGCAGAGAAAATCATCGAGAGGTTTGTCAGATCGGAGCGTTTTAACTGTGGAGTGCAGGAAACTCTAAAAAGTCCCCTCTCAACAGGAAAACCAATTTATTTTTGTTTGAGTGACTGAGGTCAGATTTCACTTACTTTCAACTTATTAATGACATAATTCCTAAAACTAAGCCTGAGTGTAAGACTCTTACTGAGGTCTAAGACATCATCTGTCTTGATGAGGTCTTCGGGTCTGGTCAAAGGGAGCTGAGTTTCTGGTTCTCCCTGAAGCTGAAGTGACAATGACCGCAACATGAAGAACACTCGAATAGCCTGAAAGAAAAACAAAGAGGTGCCAGACAAAACCCAAGATGAATGTATTTAAGGAGCAATCACAGCCAGCGTGTGAAAAAGAAAATTCCAGAATGCGAAAGGACATTAACACACTGACATTATCAACAAACTGAAAACAAGAAGCTTCTTATGAGAAAATCTAAGCTTTGCTTTGCAGGGAATATTACAATCAGTGCCCTGAGCACCTGTATGTGGATGCATCTGTGTTGACAAACCTTGCGTGTCTTTTCTACGTCTCCACAAGGTAGCCTCTTTACAAAGTCGATACCCGTAAGAGGAGTGCCGGTGGGGGGCAGCAGAATGGAGGCATCCATCATTAGGTACTCCACATTCAGAGGTTTACTCTGCAACAAATACACCATGATGAGTGACAAGAAACATAAACACCTCCAAACTACAGTTTAATATACAGATGATGCTTTTCAAATTTATTATTAGCGGAATTACTAAAGTTAATCTACCGTCATGCTTCTGTATTCATCTTCAAACATGTCCAGAAAGATTTCTTCACCCTGTGACAAAAACAAAACAAAACATGAAAGCTGCTTCAGAAACTATGTTAAATAACAAGTCATAAGACATTTATAAATTATATTAAGCCATCAATATGCTAAAACGCTAAGCATGCAACCATATTTATGTAGCTTCAGATCTAAATACATCGACTGAAGATAAGTGTTTTTGTACTTATGACTATATATCTTGAACTGACAGCTATACAGTGCTTTGTGTTTAAACTACACAATGCGTTCATCCCGTACATTTTTAAATTAACAATTTAAAAAATGTCTTTTTTAAACAACATTTTTATCAAATGTAATGTATAAAAAAAACGGCAATTAGACTATCTATAGATGAAAGAAAATGTTTATTGATGGTTTCCTATGAAAAATCTGTTTTGAAGGACCTGAAAGAAAACACTGAGATGTCATACTTCTTCTATACGTTGGAATGAGGATTGATGGGCAGTTGTTAAAATGAGATTCTGCCCATAATTAATTTTCACTTTTGTCCTTATTTTTACCACTTGGTCACAAATTGAGATGGAATGAACAACTTCAACCTAATTAGCTATTTCCACCTTTTTTATGCAACCCAAAATTTTGGAGGCTGGACTGCATTATGGTTTTGCACAGACAAGAAAACATTTGGTTACATAGATTTTTTTTTCTCTTCCAAAAACATTTAACTAACAAACCTAGTTGATTTTCTGTAGCAATAGAAAATTAAATGGAAAATTAATGCAGTCTAAAAGCACGTCAAGGAAGTAAACACCTCAAACAGACCACTTTCTGCTGGTCCTTATCTGTTTTAAAATTTGTCAATAGCTCAATAAGGTGAGATTTTTGTATCGTAAGGGTAACTACAAGGCAGACCTAGAGAATGTCAAACCAAAACTAAAAAAAAAGCCTCCTCCTCCAACAGAACATGATGCTAATCTATAAGTTTCGTCACTTCAATTAACCATGACAGCTGGAAAACAACTTTCAAATGACTCATTTGAATTAAAGGCGCCATGAGTCAAAACTGAACATTATGGACAGGAGACAAATTGTTTCAACAAGCACCTCTGGGCAGCCAAGGAACACCAAGTTACTTGTTTATATGTACAAGTGTTCATCTAATCACCATGTTACATCAGTAGCAATATATTCCACCTCCTATTCAGAACCCTGCAAGGATAAGTAGGTACAGACAATGGATGGATAATGTCAAAGTATTTTCTAAATTAAATTAACACATTTCAAGTATTACATAGAAATCTTATACAGATTGTTTTCCACCAATTGCTGAACATTCCCCTTCTTAAAAGAAGGGGAATGTATCTCTAACAATCTTTAACTGTTAAAAATTTTCTTTTTGCAAGTGGGCCAGCTTTTAAGTCACAATAGATACATATCTTTTATGTGATGAAAACTAAAATGTAGAAAAGTATGAAAGACAAAAGCTGATCACATGACCACCAAGAACACAGCTGAAAGTTTGTTGAAGAATGATGACATTATGATTAGATTGCGTAAATGTGATATGGGTACATGACGCAATGTCCATCTAAGACAAAACAACTGGTAGCATAGTCTCCAGGTCCAAATTGACGTCATACAGTGAAGACTTTTATGGTAATTTACCCAAAAGGAGGGCAGGTAAAGAGTTGTCTAGTTCAGAAGCTTGGAGATCAAGCAAACGGGAACCCTACTCAGGAATTTAAAAGCATATGGTGGCTATCTAAAGTCAAACATCATCACCATTACATCACTATAATTCTATAAATCCCCACAACAGCATGGTGTTTGGCCCTAAAAAGTCCCTAAACTAAAGCTACACATATGGTAGGTGAAATGGAAGTTAAAATACAGATAAAATCAGACTGCAGACATACAGTCCCTCATTCATTTGGTTAAAATACAATGGGAAAATAACCTGCAGCTAAAACTTCACAAAGCATGATGGGATAGCAATCACTGATATAGTGGAATCTGTGGACAAGAACAGATGTAATGACTACCATTACCTAAAACGATACATCTCCTGAGAAAAAGTTATTTTTTTTCTCCCCCAAATAGACTACATGCTCTCAAATAACAACTGCAGCAGCCTCCAGGCTCTAGTTGTTTACAATCTGTACTATCTGTAACAACAACTCTCTTTTGTCCTCTTTTCATAGGCTTGGATTGTTCCTTCTCGCTCTCTGAATTTGAAAATTTTCACAGAACGTATCGCATTTCCTGCATGAATAATCTTTGTAGGAAAAATGCTCCATTTATTCTTTCACTGACACACACCCATTTCACATATTACTATGAGAATGGTGTTTTTGTCTAGAAGATAATCTGTTATGTGATTGCTATGAAGTCTCCAGGTGGTAAAGTGACATCTCCCCATTTATGTTCATTCCTTTCTGCTTTAATAACCATGCATTTTTTAAAATCGGTTTTTAAAAACTATAAAAAAGCCAAAAGTGATTTATTTACATCTTATTCTTGTAAGATTTTAAAGATTTCTAGCACTGAAAATTAACAAGATATGTACTCTTTAAATCAGTAACTTAACTGTGAATAGACAAATCAAAGTCAGTCAAGGCCAGACCATCTCCAGATCTGGAGACAGCGATAGTGTCATAATTGAAGCATTTATGACTGGAATATTGCACAAAGATGAGCAATGTTGATAGCATGCAACATTGAAAGCCATTGTTCTCTAAAAATATCCCAGATTACATCAGATAAGGTTCTCTGGCTTTAGTAACATTCAACACAAATTGGTGCAAAGACCTGATGATTAAAAACTCAGGCTTACAGCAATTAGTGTGCTTTTTTAAGAGAAACAAACCAAAAGAAAACTTTCATTTTAAAAAGAAAATCAACTCATCTGACTGATTGCAAAACAATATCCAGACTGAATCAAATCAAAAGTGAAAGTAAAGATGAAACTTTACATTAAACTGTAAAGAACAGACAAAATACCAAAACTTTAACTCTATTGTGCAGGGGAAGAGAAAGCTTTTTTTCAGGAGAGGGTTACTTTCAATTATAACCAACTGACTAATCAGATGGAAACTGGGAGGTTTTCACTTAGTTTCTGTTATGAGGCTGTTCTCGGATTAATCTGGATGCAACACAAGAAATTTTGTTGTTCCTTTTTCTTCCAAGATCAATTTCTCTGAAATACTGGTGGCCAAGTACTAAATGCTTCTTGTTTCAGCGACCTGAAGTCATATTGTGCAACACAAATCAAGAATGAAAGAATGCAAATAATCATTCTGGAATCCAAAGCATATAAGATGATACCAGTCTTTAATTGAATGCACTGTAAACACATGTGCAGGTATAAGATTAGAAAGGCATATAATAAAACATCATGTATCATGTGTATATTCCCACGGTTCAAAGGTGTGCTGTTGAGATTTGTAGTTTGTGTAATTACCTTGTAAAAGGTCCGCAGTAAATGCAGACTTTCTTCTCTGGCACCCTGCAAACACAAACACGATACTCTGTTTTTACTCTGTTGGGGCTTTTTTTGGTACACCACTCAAACGTTCACAGAACAATGTTTCCTAGCATATTAGGGTTTCCCTGCAATTCCAAACAGTGAAACATGACACAGTCTCAGGGAAATCAACACATCCTTTAGAAACGTAGATGCACTATCCGTAGAACTGGCAAGTGAAGATTCAGCGGGAAAGACTATTGTGCGTTTCCGATGCAGTTCCTGAGAAACACTGGCTTACGAGCAACAATCTTGTAAATCAAGTAGTGAGTCACTGCAGCTTATTTATAGGAACAACAGTTACCTACAAAAGGAACTTAACAAAAGCAAAACAAATAGAAACCAGATACAATCTACTTAAAGCTCATTAGATTACAATTATAAATCAGGTTTAAATATTAACTGGTCAATCTAATGATGTCTATTTGTATGGCTTTATGACTGACAAATGATCATTAACAATCAGAGAATCTACACATTGCCGGTAACGGCCTCTGCCTTCGATAATACAACACCTGAGAGTTGTTGCTTGTAAGAAGTCCAGACTGACTGTACAGTTGAAAATGTCTGCTTCACAAGGAAAAGCTTGATGCAATTATGATTTATATACAATCTGTTTTCTGGTACTTTATATTAATTAATACAAAAATAAAAACAGCTGTAAGAGTTGTTACACTCCGAGAGGAGACCTAATCAATTATTGCTTCAAATATTGGCACCGGAATTTCCTTTGAAATATTTATCTGTTGTTTAGCATATCCTGGAATTCAGCAACATAAATTGAGGAGACAGGAACAGAAACCACAGACAGTAAACAAAATGAATTATGAATTATTGGACTCTTGGACAAAGGAAAGAAGTCTGTTCACATTCTAAAGAGACCCTCATAATGAGTTTTAACAAGAAGTAAGCACTTCACTAGAAACCCAGATTCTAGCGAAGCAACATGACAAGGAAACCTCTGGCTCCTGTTATCTGGAATTTGTTGTGGCAGGAGAGATAAAGAAACATGACTTTTTTTTTTTTTTTACACAAAGCATCACTCAGAAGCTATTATGTGCATGTAGAGTATGTGCGTTACCTCGAGGCAGGCTAGATGGACATCTTTGATTATACAGTGGGTTCCCGACAAAACCGACTGCTTCAACAGAAGGCAGCTCAGCTCAAGTGTTGCGAGGCGAACCTTCCCATCTGGGAAAAAAAATATGGGTATCACATTAAGTGCCCAATTAAGAAACAATTTACATGAATGGTGAACTCATCTCTAATTCACAACTAACAGATAGGATGTGCTCGTTCATGTCATGTACTGGTGGTTTCTAGGCAACAGATTGCTAATACTAGTATTTTCAAAGTGAATCTTCTTGAAACATATTGATTCTTAGTGACGCCATGCCCTGCTGTTTGGTCTGGTTATCAAAATTGAAAGCTGAATGTTTTGTTACCTGGCAACGCTGCCTGGTTCATTATTCTGATCAGTCTTTCCACAAGCACCACGCTGTAAGAACCTCTCTCCTGGTCGGGAACCGGCAACTGCAGACGCTCCAGAAGATCACGGTTCACACCTTTAGCAAAATTAGAAATTTTAAAATCATTGCACTCAAGCAGGATAAGCTGATTTATCAAAATACATTTTATTAAATGATTGTCCTTCTGGTTCTTAAGGGATGTCAAAAAGTTTATCAGTCAGATGCCATTTTAAATGTTCCTTGTGCAAAAAGAGTGAAGTATTTTTTAACAATTTGGTGATTCAGATTTATTTGTTTACAATTCATTTTCACTGATAGCTATATAATTATAACTTTAATAGGAAGAATATTACAATTTAAAACAAATTTTTTTTTAATGATAAAGTAAATTATCCATTTGCCAGGTACTTGGGATTAGAGAAAAAAGTAGTAATATTATTTCATGTCAAGCTCTAGACCAGACTTCAATAATCAGGGGATGACTCATGGCGCCATGAAGAAGAATGCAGGCTATCAGGAACCGAGCTGACAAATACTCCAAAGTTAATAAACTGTAACTCATTACAACATCATATAATTGTTGAAAAGCAATGGGGCATGAAACTGGAAAAGGAAGCTGTCAACGTCATTTATGTGAGAAAAAAAACCCAACAAAACATTTCCAAACTTGCATCAGTCACAGTCGGGGATACAATTTGTTCACGAGATTCATTACATGGAAACATGAAACAATCCGCAACCGAGGACTATTCATAGGATATTTGGAGAGGACTGGACTGTGTGACGTTAACACTAACTGCTGCAAATTAACAAACCTTTGCTGTGTGAGATAGCATAAAGTAGACAGAGCACAAACAGAGCGTGGTAGTCATCATTGATGCACTCCAAGGCGCTGTACACCATGTCCAGGAACGGTCTGCGAGGGCGAGAAGGTGGCAAGATGTCAGCCCACTGACACTATGTCCTCATCTATTGCTGTGTGAAGAAGTGTGTAAACCTGTACCTGCTTCTTTCTGTGTGTGTTCGAGTGGCAGCAGCGGTCTTCTCTTCATCTGTGATGTTCTGCTCAGTCAGTTCTGATGCTCTACACTTTTCCATCACCACCATCTCAATTTCTGTGTGCAGAGAAACACACACACACACATACACACACACTTTGTAGTTTAAGGTGCACTCCTCACAAACGGCTGTTTCTAATCGTATACCACACTATCAGCATAGATCATAAAAATAAAAATTTAAACTCAACCTTTTTCACATTTTAACCAAACTTCACTGTATTTTATTGGAATTTTGTGATACACCAACACAAAGCACTGTATAGCTATCAATTGGTAGGAAAAATACAGGTTTACATAATAGTTTGCAAATAAAAACCTGAATAAAAGGGTACATTTGCGTTTACCCCCGTTTCATGTCAATACCCCTAATTAAGCCCAGTTTAACGTAATACTATGAGAGTATTACGTTACTCATTTTATCCATTTAATTGATTAGTTTTATAATTAAGTCGATACTTTTTTCTTTTTTTACTTTGTATTGCCATTAGTATATAATGGCAATTAAACACTAATCCCATTAGTGTATAATTGTATAGTACACACTAATGGCATACACTATATATTTTAAAGTTAATCACTTGGGATTAAGTGGCTTTTCCTGAGCTTTTACCTAATATGAGACCAACCTGTTGCCTTCCCCTGCCTGTCCTCATTCTTTCTCTGTCTTCCTCTCTTTCTTCTCTCCACCCTCACAGCTGGATGATATGAACTTTGTGTTAAGTAGGTTTAAGAAATACAGCGGTCAATTCCCATATTAAAACACAAAGTTTTTCCAACAGTTTTAAATAATGGCTGGACACTACCGGTACATTTGATCAGACTTATCCGACACATCACAACAGCGCTGTAGCGTTATACTGTGTGAAGACATTTAAACTCCGGTTTATCACTGCCAACTTCTATAACTTTTTCTGATTCACCATCAAGTTAAATGATTACAGTCGAAACAACAAACTAACCACCAATAGGTTTCTTCATTTTTCTTGCTATAATATATTACAAATGCAGCATACACTTGCAAAACAAAACTGGTATGTTATTTTGATAGTAATTTAAACTAACCTGAATATTTACAAGCCTCCACTGCATACAATGACAAAACTTACCTGCTGTCTTCCAAACACTTTGAAAAGCTTTTTAAATCCCTGCATCTTTTTTGTTCTCCCTCTTATGTTTTTTGTTTTGTGCCCCTGTGTTTTGTTTTCTGCCTCTCCACCTTTAGTCGTCAGATAACACAATTTGAGTATCTTTAATTTTTCTATTCAGCAATCTCAGAGGTTCCTGTTTTGTATTAGTATATAAATATGTCTAAGTTAACAATGTAAGATAACCATATTTTTGTGTATTTGGTGTGTATTTAATATAGCTGACAAAAAAATTGTCTTTTGGTCAGCCCTCGACAAAAGCAAAATGATCAGGTTTTTAAGAAAATTGCCATTAGTAGAGTAAGAAGGTCAGTCAACTTTAACTCATTAACTGATAACTTGCATCTCTAGGCCATATGCAAGTCTAGAACATGTTCCAGTTTAATTAGGTCAAATGAAATACACCCAATCAAATAAATGTTGCACATGTAGGAAGATAGGTAAAATATAATTAGCTTTTAAAAATAGAATGAACATCTTAGACAATCCATGTGCTATTTAAGTTTCCAATTTTACTGCATGGTTTATCAACCTGCTAAGTAGTGTAGGCGTCGTTTTTTCCTACCCATTTAGTACACTTCTTATTTTGAAACTACTTCTTGCTAATCTGCCCACCACATTACATTTGAAAAATCCACACAGTCAATTTTTTTCCCTCTGTGTCTAAAGAGTTGTTAAAAATGTCTGTCCCTGCAAACTCTCTTGTGAAAAGGGACTATTCCATCACAACAACAACAAAAAAAAGAATTAATATCAGATGATTGAAATGGTCACAAACAATGTGGAAGCTGTATATAAAACACACAAACACAGTAAGAGAAGCAGTGGGAGGAAGGCAGAGGTGAGGAGCACAGGATGGATGGTGTATCATCGCAGGAATGGACAGTTTTGCTTTAATGGACATTGTATTTAATGGGGTTATTTATGGATAAATAAAAAAATATCCCAAACAGTGGAAAGAGCGAAGCCTGCATCATAATCCTCAATTTTCTGTTTTCATGTTTCTTAATTTGTTTTTGTCCAATGAGCTCACAGATGAAGAAGACTTTAAACGGTTTAGAAAAAACAAGGTTTGGAAATGTTTTCATCATCACCCAAAGGAAAATCAAAGCAGAGAGCAATTAAAAGGTTGACTAAAATGCAGCTTTGTTGTCCTTTAAGCTCTTCTCTTTTCTGTTTGGAGGACTCATGGGGAACAAGAAGTCTGATTGATGGGAAAAAATACACACAAACACAGTCCTGTACTGCTGTGTCCAATGAGACACAAACTCACCTTCCGCCATCTCTCCACTCGCTCTGCCTCCCTTAGAGCTCCCACTTCCTCCTCCTCCTAATCCCTCTGTACCTTTTCCCTTCTCCCTCTCGCCTCCTCTGCAGCTGTCGTCATCCCAGCCCTCCTCCACCTCTCCTGCACAACTGCTGCCGCCTCCCCCTGCTCTGTCGTCATCCTCCTCACCCAGGTTTTTATAATTCGGTCTTTTCTGAGTTCTTTTGCGGCCCCGGTGGCGAGACATTTCCAGGGACCGCTCCAGAGACTCTGGGGGTTTGACGAAGCGCCGCACACCTGCTGCGGTGGCATGCTGGAGGGAAACAGTAGCAGAGGGACAAAGAGGGAAAAGGTGAGAAAACAGGGAATTTATAAAATACCTGGAAGTTGTTTTTTTATTTAAACAAACTAACCAAACAGTGCTACTAATATGAGTTTTTTCTGTTTTTGGCTTCCTCCCTAAATGTTCAGAACACATTATTCCAACAAATCTAACATCTGCAAAATGGTTTTGCAACCATTTCTAATGCTTTGGGACAGCTGGGAGCAGCTTTATCCAGAGAAAACATGGAAAATCCCTGAAAATCCCCTTCAAACAAAAAGACCAGAAAGGCTCCTATCACATATTGAGGATCCTCAAAATGTCTGCAGAAATATTCTAGACAGAGAAGAGTTTGTGCACATAGCTTTCTGACCACAGGGCCAAACAAAGATTAAAAGAGTGTAGCAAAAGCAACTAAGGAGGATTAGCAGTGATCTCCAACAAGTGATGGTGTTATCCCTAATGTTACTTTGTAATATCATAACAACTGACAAGATACTGAGCTACTAGCATGTCATGACATGTCATTTGACTGTCATAGAGCAACAGTTTTCAGTCAGAGGACTCTTCAGATTTGTTGCTAGACTGACTGCTACAAGAGACCTTTCTTGCCCACAGCATCCCTATCCAACACAACTGATTGAAGGCACTCAGATCATACGAGATACAACATTTAATTTACTTTGGGAAAAAACAAAAATTGTTCAATCAATTCCAGCATTTAGTAAAATAAATGCATTTAAGATCATAAAAAAATAAGACAGTCAAACAAGATGGTGGTGGTTGGAGCATGATGGAGCCATGACTTCTTGTCTCAAGAAGAAAAATCTTAAAAGTTAATGTGAGACCAAAAACAATTGAGTTGTGGAGTGACCCATTTTAAACAAAGTCATTTGAAAACTGCAAACTGGAGAATATTTTCAGTTAATCAACCCTTCCTAATCTCAAAAATAGGACTTAAAACAGTGAAAATAGAAAAATAAGGAAAATAAGTACTTTAAAATAGGACTTCAAACAGCTGATCTCGGTTTTGTGGGGAAAAAAAAACTACATTTCAGTGATTTAGGGACTAAAATGTAGTTTCAGTCCCTAAAGTTATCAAAGTTTTTGAAAACTTTGATAACGATTGCTATTCCGTACCTTCCTAGAAGCAAGAAGAAACAGATTATTATATTACTAGGAAATTATTCAACAGAAAACTATGAATCCAGTTTGCTATGATACAATTTTCCAGGAAAGAGATGAATGTCTGTGCTGGATACAGAATAAAGATACTAATCATAATTATTCTCTGAATGAAACACACAAAGGCCTTTTGTACTTGGAAGAGTATAACCCTTGGGCTTCTATAGAGCAACTTTATCAAATGTGCATGCAAAAAGAAAAAAAAAAAAGAAGAAAAAAAAAAAAAGATGCTCATGAATAATCATGTAACAGGAAAAAGTATCGCAATCAAAACCTCTCTGCACACACAAACAGTTACCATAAATGCTTATTGCATTATCAGTGCTCATCAAGGTCACTTAAAAAAATATCTATAAACCATTTCCTCCAAGATGCAGATAGGAACAATATGCGAGAAAATGACCCACAGACACAAACTACACCTATGACACCAATGCATTAAATCATTGGCTTGTTGGTCGCTGCCGTGAAGAAAGAGTGCAGCAAAAAAACGCCGTTCTTCAGACATTCGATTGCAAGGCTTAAAGTTTCAAACCACATGTTATGAACCGAACAGGAAACAGCTGGTAAATAAAAAAGAAGCAGCACAGTGATGTTAATCCAGTGACTTACAGGAAAGACTGAAAAACCTGTGAAAACGTTAGCACAGCTGAAAAAATCTAATAAAATGAACACCTGATAAAATGATATAAATGACTCAGAACATCACACCAATTAAAAAAAAACCCCATATAAACACAAATCTTAATAAAAAGTCATTGTGAGAACAAGAGATCCAGTTGGATATACAGAAGTAGGAAAAAATGACTGAAAACATGCATGATGATACAGGGATGAATGGAGTTTGAACTTTTGGTTTTGAAGCAGCTGGAACCCAGTAAGATATACAAAACATATAATAAAATAGTCCTGAGCACAAAGGCGAACTATGGCTTGAATCATACTAAACGCAGCTTGCTTAAATTTCCAAGAAGTCAGTCAGATGTCAGCACTTTTCACTTTGATTTTTCTGACATTCCTTTTCCGTGTCAAGCACTTTGACTTGCTGGACTGAGGCAGGATTCTGGTTAAATTGAAGTCAATCAGGCGTCTGACCGTAAAGCAGAGAGTTGAGCTGACACGGAACCACAACACCCCAGATACAGTGAGAACTGCAATCTGTGGGAGCACCGTCAACAATTTTACAATGCAGTCAGGCTAATCTGTGAGAAGCGCAAACATCATCAACTGCTGAAAACCTGACGTCAGCTGAAAACTTGTTCGACTTAGTATTCCCAGAACTTGCAGAATTAAATGCTTGCATATTTATGTACATGTTCAGGATATGCATTTCCCCCTAAGAGATGACCTTTCAGGTCAACATTCTTCAGTGAGAAAGCGGTTAGCAATGGAAGACCTGGGTGCCATTAGTAAGGCATTGACAGGCGATGTCAAAAGAAGCAGAAAAGCTGTAAGATGCTTTACAAAAAATGATTATAGTTCCCAGCCTGATACAACTTATAAAGTTGGACATCTCAAAGCAGCCTAAGGGGCGCTGGCCACATAAAAATAAAACACAAAGATACCAATATTTGAAGTTAGCAATGCTAACTCTTAACTTAGGATTCCAACTCAACTGTTAATTGGAAAAAAAATTGGCCAAAAGTAAAAAAAACAAAACAAGATTGAACTATTAATTTTACTTATTCAGACATAGCTAAGGATACTGCTAAAAAAAACAAGGTTAAAAAAACCTCACTGAAATCTACTAAAATTCTAAGTGGTTAAGTTTCTTTAAAAAGTTGAAACTAGACAGCCTCACCGCTTAGTACAAACAAACCATGAATCATGAACATGAGCAGATAGCAACACACCGGCTATGGACACAAACTGCTTTGAAGACTGACATAAACATCTGACAGTTTCACAGCAGCCTTCCCCAGCCAAGGGAGAGCATAGATTAAACCATGGTTGGTTTAGCTGCGGTTTAATTGATTGAGAAATAATAAAAAAAACAATTCCCCAATTAAATTTTTTTTTGATCTACTGGGTTCTCATGAAAGCAAAACTTATAATAATTTTCTACAACTACTGCTTTATTACAGCTTGATAAGAAAAATGTATAAATATCCTTTAATGTTTATGTCCTTATCAATATTAAAATGTCTTTAACTGCATTTGTTTTACATCATTTACAAGGAAAGGCCTAAAACAACACCTCCTGTGAATATGCTAAGGAGGATCGTATTGTAGCTGCAGCCAAACACTCACTGAGCATGCTGTCTGACAAAAACCACACACTAGTATCTGTGTGTGTGTGTGTTGCACCTGCTAGCTGACAATGTTCTGGTAAACCGCTCACAGTCTCAGCCGCTGCTGAGAAATTAATGGAGGTCAGGGAGCATGCCCTGTGCAGAGAGACACACGTAAAAACACCCCAAACCAAAACAGACGCTTAAAAAGAGAGCAGACTGTGCAGGTAGGACATCAGCGGCTACATATCAGCGTAAACTAAAAACAGCCAATCTCGCTTTTGGGGGAAAAAAAACTACATGCTGCTAAACGTATGCAAATACTGACATTATGTATCTAACTGGTGCACTTGCAAGAAAACACATCTACAAAAGCAATAGAGAGAGGAAAAACACACTGCTTCCAGGAAAGAGATCTGGGTTAGGTGAGCCAGCCCTGTCAGTGTTCCACCATGTGACCTAATTTCCTGCCACATCACAGACAAACAGGAAGTGCCATTTTACCACCTGCAAAGAAACCCGGCTCATTCCTGATCTGCCTCCTTTTCATCTACCAGAAATCAAACAACAGATATCTGATGAGGCGGAAATGATTAACATTCACATCTCACGGCGATTAAAAATTAAAAAAATAAAATGTACTTTCTATACGGCTTTCTTCGAGCATGCTTTGAAACTGACTGCTTCTCCTCACCCTACCCTGAAATAGCACAGAAGTTCCAGCAAATAAAGATGGGAAGAAAAAAGATCTGATAGTAAGATAAATGGAAGTAGATTCAATTATTACTACTAAAAATCAGAAACTAATATGAATGATTGGATAGAAAATGTGATGGATGTGACGTAAACCTAAATTTTTGTTTGTTTTTTATGAACAAGTCCAAAACCATTTCCACAGTTTGGAAATGTGAACCCTTGTTTGGGGATGGCTTTCTCCTATTGTGGTCTACCAGAACTGTGAAGGCATTATGCCTTAAGTCACATTCACTGAAAAGGTAGGCAGCTTCTTACAACAGCGGCAAACTGAGCACACAGAAATACACACAGAGCACAGAGAATAACCACAAGGGTTCTGAGAAACGCTCACTACTGCTGCATACCCACCCCCCGCTACAAACAGATGGTCAAAATTAGGAGGGGAAGGAGGAGCACAGGGGGAAGAGAAACTAAAAATCAAGAAGAAGAAAAAAAGAGGGGGGTGGATGCTTTAGAAAATGAGAGGTGAAGGGAATAAGACGGGGAGCAGAGGGGGATCCTGAAGTGGGAGGGTAAAAAGAAGAGAGGTGAAATGACTAGCATGCAGACAGGAGCCATCACGTTAAAATAAAATAAAATGTAAAAATCATTAGCATTTTGTTGTGTTGATGTGGGTGACCAATGGGAGAAAACCAAATGACCCTGCGATCTCATAACCACCTACATGCACTTCTGAAACTCTGTGTGTGTGTGTGTGTGTGTGTGTGTGTGTGGTTGTGTGTGTAGGTGTACATTTCTTGCTTGAGCCAATGCGTTTGCTTCACTTGCTAGTTTACGTTTATGTCACTTTGTATACTACTTAGTGAGTCAGATTCTGGTTTTTGGCTATTTTAAACTTTGGGAGCCTAGTTTGCATTTATGTTGTGTTTATACGACAGAATCTGGTACACACAAGGGACTTTTCAGAGTGGATGTGTTGTGTGTGGGTGTATGTATAGAATACCATGTTTTTGTGTGTGCTGTGAACATCTGGCTGGCAACTGAAAACAGAGAGGTCTCCATTGAGAATAACGTCTGCAAGGGCGTTGACCAGGGGCTGATAGTGGATGATTAGAAACACCTGGAAGAAAAAAAAAAACAAACCACAACAAAACATTTATAAAACGTTAGAAAAAAGGCTATGCAAGTCTATCTTGCATAGCCTTTTGCTACACATTTTTTGAATTGGAGGGAATTTAGATTTTTTTAAAATGAACTGAACAGAAGAGGAAGTGTTTTTATTCTGAAATAAAAAAAATATTTTATAAGAATACTTACTTTTCTTTCTTTTATAAGAATAAGACATGTAGATATTGAAGGAAACACCCCCACTACATGATGCTGTCACTATATTTTTATGTTTGGCCAGGATCTCCAACTAAAGTCCTCCATGGTGGGTGTCCTTTGGCATTTAGGTCAGTTTCTGCTTCAACAGACCTGAATCAATTAATTAGATCAAACGCTAGACTTTATTGAACTTGCTAGGTAGCTAAGGATCTAATTAATGCCTTGGATTCAGGAATGACGGACCAGGGATGAGCTAAAGATTGCAGGACTTTTTGCAGCCATCAGTGACTACATTTTGAGAGCCTTAGGGGATGTGTAATTTGAGTTTTTGCTAAACATTTACTTGTTTATTTTGCCTGAAAACAGTCCACAGAGATTCATTACAGATCAGTCTGAGACATCTTTGATTTGATTTTTGTGCACATGCATATCTCTGTGCACTGAACATTGTACAACATGAGAATGAGATCTTGGACCTAAAGATAGAGTCTAAGTTGAGTCTCAAATATCTATTTTTGCAATTTAACTCTAACTCAAGTCCAGAGATGAGACTTGCCGCCCGTTCTGTGAAATCTATTGTAGCTTACTTGAGACAGCAGGTAGAGCGACACCTGGGGATTAATCTTCCGCTCTTCAGACTGAGAACACAAGAAGAATATCATTAGGTCACACAATAAAATCAAATATGAGAAAAATCTTGATAATGGTTTGGAAACATCTGCATGCTCAAATAAAACTCCCCCTATAAACACACTCCTTCCAGAAAAAGAGATTTGCTGAAAATCAAATGAAAATGTCAAGATAATAAACCACCTTTAAACATGACTACATTGGTGACTCAATTTTTTTTTAAATGTCAATCTATAGTTGTATATTAAAAAAAAGCATTACTCTGTCAGATATTCCCTTCTTGACAGCACTACTTTAGATTCCATCACTTTCAAGTATCTATGAGTAAGTTACTTTACCTAAAATGTCTGTGTCATACTGAAGTATTATTTATGGTGAAGAAATTGAAAAGGTGTGTAGGTAGATTTTAATCTGTTCGTATAATCTCTAAAAACAAGAGAAACGCCTTTTTAACAAAGCATTTATACCAACTCTTCTAAATATATAGCTAATAAACACAATATAATACAGGAAACAGCCTTGAGTAAAATACAATCTGGCCCTGTGGAGATAAGAGTAACTGGGTTTCAAAGTGTTTGTGACGGTGAACATACCGTCACAGGACTGACCAAAGAGTAGACATAGAGGGGCAGGAAGAGACGATTAAGGAGGTGGTCGGTTAGCACGTCGTTGAGGAATTCACAGTTGATGATGAGGATGTCATTCAGGTAGTGGAGGTGGTCCAGGTGCTCTGCTACCAGGTCACTTAACTTCCCTCTGTTCTTATGCCTGCAACACAACAGGAAAAAACATGCATCAGTTAAACTAAGAATCAACTCTTAATCTGTTTTAAAAAAATACTAATTACAAAGCAAATCTAATTGTACATGAGCTACATATATAATGCTGTTTCTCCAATGAGAAGTACGAATAAACCTTATAATCCTGAGACAACGATGCCCCCTAGAGGCTACAAAGAGAGGGAAACACCTACTCTTCATCTGTCTGCACACACTTGTCCAGTTCGATGACATGGCTGCCGATAAACCAGACCAAGTTACTGAAATATGGAACCGCTGTCTTATCTCGAATGTAGTGCAGCATGTGCTGGTTGTCCACTGCAGAGCGTGGGAGCAAAAAGGACAGTTAGTACCAAAGATGGTCAAGGATTTCATTCATACACATAACACACTTATCTATAGAACAGTGTGTGTGCACTGAATTGAAAATACCCAAAATTGAAGCTGGACGTGATTATGAATGCAATACAAATATTAAAATTAGTTTAAACATTACCATAAATTAACAGTAACGGGGCTGAGAAGAATTGATTGTTTGTATGATTGGATTTTGTTAGGATACACTTTGTATTTTGTTCTATCGCAATAAAACAACATTCCCACAAAATAAGCATGTCAAATATAAACGAGCATAAAATTACACAAAGCGTTTAAAAAATCAGGTTTCCTCCTTCAAAAAAAGTACCCCCAGGATCTTTTTGGGAGTATCTGTAGAACAAAGTAACAAAGCACTGCCCCTCCCCACTTACTGCTGTATCTGCCAGTCAGCTGGCTGAATGAAAGTTTCAACACATTTCCCTCACCAACAAGATATGCAAAAATCAGCTGCTTGGAAATATTTTCATTTGTCAAAAAATATGAACAAATTTTGAAAAGTGCCACCCATCACCAACTACAGATGCCAAGTCACGAGTGGCATGTATGTCAGGCTACCTGAGCAGATAACTTAACTAATCAGCAAGCCAATATCTACTTCTTATACTCTACAAAGAGCAGAATGATAAAAAGGACTGCAAACTTTTTTTGAATTTGGTAAATATTTGTACTACAATTTTGGTAACGTCTATGTATCAAAATAATATAGACCTAAAAAAAACATGGTATTTTAGCGTAACATTTGCTTGCTTTGAATTAAATATAACATATAATATATATTTTTTAAATCTTTGTAACATTGGTACTACAATTTGTGGTATTTGCACTTCATAATGAATCTCACACCAGCCCTTTCGTATAGCTAACTAAATCCCACTTTAGGTTTGTGAGAGTGAACACTCTCACAAACCTAACATTAGCCATAACCAAGCCAAATTTAAATTTATGTGCACATGTTAGCTATTGTCATTATTTTTAAGAGTTTATTGGATGACACCATGTTCATGAAGACAACACTGTGCATCCCAGGTACAAAACCTTGTATAATAAACATAATTTTCCCCTTGACTGACTGGAGAAACTCTGAAAAAATAAACATTAACGTTTTATAAAGTTCTCTGAACCATTTGAAATCCAAATGGGAAAATATTTTTTAAAGCTCCAACATCCACCACCATTAAGATAAGTGACCCTCTAGAAAATTTCAGGTTTTTGAGCAAATTAGGCCAAGAAGAACAATTAAAGTGGCATGCAGGGTTTTCTGTATATATGCAGGTGAGTGATACATGAATAATGATTTCTAGGCAAATCTACCCATTTATCAGAAACAAATACACCATTAAGAAGAAGCAGGACTTGGTAAGAGCACCTAGAGCTGATTTAGCTGTAAAAAATACTTCACATTTGACCAAGAAAAATGATATTCCATGTACAGATTTTCACTAAGAATAAGTTGAATTTTTAATGTAGAATGCTCTGTGTTTGTAGCAGAGTCAGATTAACTACTAAATCAGCTCAGGTAGGTGCTGGTACCCATTCTAAAAAAGACTGAATGAATGGAACCAACTTACATGACACTGCAGTTAGGCAGATGGGACGCGTAGAAGAAAGAGGAGGAGGAGAGACAAGGAGAGGAAGAGCAGGAGTGATTGGAGAGGGGGGGAAACAGACACAGGGTTAATGTGAGTAAAGGGGCGGCTGTGGACGGGTGGAGGCAGGGAAGTGATCCCACAGTCATTCTGACAAACTGCAAACAACACCACACATGGAAAAGTAGTATTCATTTTCAATAATAGCTGTTAAACCTTCTTAGAATCTGTTTTTTTTTTTACTGATAATATTTCACCAATAAAACGTCAATCTGATCAGCTAGAGTGTCATGGCCCTTTCTCGGTACACCAAACTTCAATGTATTTTATTGGGTGTTTATGTGATAGACAAGCATAAAGTGGTGCTTCACTGTGGAATAAATAAAATAGTTTAAACTTTGACTTAATTTGACTTCAAAAACACAAATGATTTGATTTAAAAAGCTTCACTGTAATTCTGGCTGTATGTTACCAATTCTTGTCCTGCAGGACAGTAAACTCATCAAGTCATCAAACATGTTTTTTTTTTTCTTCCATCCTGCAAAGAGAGTTTCTTGAGGCTTGTTCTGCATCTACTTTGACCAACTTTCCCGGCCTTGCTGAAGAAAAGTATTTCCTCAGTATGAAGCTGACACAACTGTGTTTAAACGTTGCAGACCAAATGCTCAGACTAATGAAATTTATTTTCTGGCTCTCGACAGCTTTTTCATAGGTGACTTGTGTCAAACTGTTTACTATAATTGGCTTTCTTCTTGTCACAGTTCCCTAAAAGGCAAAAGGAGTAAACAACAATTGTTTTCCTGCGAAAGTCTCCTACATGAGTTGTATAGAATTAATTGCACACAGATTATTTTGCTTAAGAATCGGGCAACTTCTGATGGTAATTGGAGGCAGTAAACTTTATTTAGGAGTTTCATCGTGAAGTTGGGGACCACAATCACATCCCACAATTTTCGGATTTTGAAAACCATGCATCGTTCCATTTGACGCATGTGTTCGTCTATCACATAAACTCCTAATAAATTGCATTTTATGCTGTTGTAATGAGGTTGGTGACAAACTTGTTTCTCCAGGTGGTCAGTTGTTGCAGTGCATGGACAAGGAATCATCAGGAAGCGTCAATTAGTTACAGTTAACTACAGCACAAAGATGTAATTGTCTTCATTCTTATTTTGTCCATTTACAATTTAGGGGGAGGCTAAGAATTTTATAGCTTCTCTTTGACTTGCTAGACTTAGCGTCACCAACTCTTGGCATGATGCCATGTCAACCAAAAATATCTCAGCGGAGTTGTTGCAAAAAATTGATTCTTCCACTTGAGAGATTCCTTGTTATATCATAGCTTTTAACTAAACAAGCAATAAATTCAACAGACTACAAAGTTACATGAAATATGACTTCCGGTTATCTGAAGGAAGAGAGTGAGTTGCCCGGAGTAAGTGTTGAAAGTTTCAGAATCAAAATGTCATGGATAATGCAAGAAGAAAAAGTGGCAGGGTACAAAGAGTCACATCCAACAAACGTATCCCATGACAGTAATTGAAACAAACGCTGTTGCACAAACTTCATCTGGAGTAAACAGGAAGCTGAGCATGACAGGAAAAGGTTTTGCCCTTCAGAATGATAAACGGCAGACCAGTCCCCTGAGGAGCTCAGAGAAACACATAAAGTTGAAGGATGTCACATTGCGGGAAGTTTCAGGAAAGTTCTTGAGCAAAGCTGATGCTGAGTTGCACAGTGTCCAATTTAATGGCCTGCAGTGCAATGTCCAGCATTTCATCAGATTCACAGGAGCTAAGAAGTTGGGTTTTTTTTCTCAGAACTAACAGGTAGGTCATGGAAGCAGTGATTTTGTGAATGCCAAATGATTAGAAAATTAGGATTTAACAAAAAATACGACAGTTAACTTTAGTCTAAAATTCTAGTAAAAAAAACAGCAGAACACACACATTAATGCTACCTGCTACTCATGCTCATGCACAGCAAGAAACGGCAGAAAGGAGGAGGAAGCACATAGGGAAGGTTGTCGGCTGTCCCAGAATCCTCTGAGTTTGAGGACATGTCTGACTGCGTGTTGGCATGCACGAGCCCGGCACTCACCTTTGTAGACGTTGAGTGTGATGGTGCGAACTGCGATGCGAACCATGCTTTCTGGGTGGTTGAAAAACTTAATGGCTTCGGTGTACAGGGCAAAGTCATTAGTGTGCTGTGTGTGGGAGACAGAGAGGAGGCGCCGGTGAGCAAGGCTTCACACAGCCACGCTCAGGCTGTACATGACAGCAGAGAGATTAAGAAGGCAGCTGGGCAAAAGTGCTAATCTCTCTTGTATTTAATTGACTATTAAGAAAAGAAGTTTAGCTCTGTGACTGATGTAACTAGGAAAGTATTCTAGAAAGGTTGTTAAAAATTCAGACAATACTTTCAACAGAAAAGCAAGTGGAAATTGATGTAAGATCGTCTGGTGTTTAAGGTGTTAGATGAACTCAAACACTATTTCATGACTTAAATTAAGGACACACACATAATCTTACTTCCCCTATAATGTTTTTATACTCTATAAACATAGTATTGACTCTTAATGCCATCTCTCTGTGTCCGTGCCTGCTCCTCCACTCTCCTGTTCCTCACTTCCTGAGGCCTCTGTGTAACTAGAGCAGAAACTTCAGCAGTCACTCAGAGGCTTCAGCAAATGAAGAAAACTGATCCTGAAACCAAACCAGCAGCTTGTAATCTAGCTGCAAAAACCTATGATTAGGTTATGATTAGATTAACTCATTTATCTGACTCAAGCTGAAAGGAGCTGTCCAATGGCGCCACCTGGAGGTGAAAACCCCCCTAAAAACATGACTGTGCTGTAGGTCATCTTACCATGGCAGGAACAGGCAAAATTATAAAACAGAAGCAATGTGTAAAAGCTGGACTTTCCATAACCACATTTTATGCATTTCTAAAGAACTAATTTTACTGTGGTTGTGAATGACACAAAGTAAGCCAAAAAGCACCATAAAAAATACAAAGAAACATAGAAAAAGAAATAATACAAAGTAGCTTTCACTAATATTACAAAAACTTCAAAATGGTTTTGGTTTCAGGAGCACGGCTACCATTGACAGTACACCAACAACTTCCCCCAGTGTACACAAATAGAAAGGTACTGTGGAAAAGGTGACATCATCACTAACAGTTCAGGTGTTGAGTTTATGTTTTAGAGTTAACATCCATTACATCCATACAGGCAAATAAGAACCAAATTTACTAAATAAGTTCCAGATAAAGATTTGTTTTAAAGGAAACATGTTGTGGAGTTCTTGTTACATTTGAAAAATGTGTCTTTACAATAAATTTCTTGCAGTTTAGAGATAGTAAAATAAGCATTCATCAAATGAGCTACTAGTATAAAACTACTGCAATAACTAATGGAGTTCTGTTATTTTCTCCCTCATTAAAATCCTCTTCAAACTCCCTTTCTTCTTGACTCGAATGCAAACGGCATGTCAGAAATGGTTGCCACCAAGCAAACATTTCACTATTCTGTCCGTCTTTGTATTCTCACATGCACCCACCCCACTGAGGCCTCACCTCGTTGTAGAAGAAGTGCACAGTGTGGTTGTTCAGCTTGAGAGACAGAGTCTTGAGGAAGGAAATATAGTAAGCCATTATCTCTTCATCTGAAAAGTCGAACTTGTGGACGATGATGGAGTTGACATGGTTGTTCGACAACAGATAATCTGCACCCAGAAGAGAACTTAAAATCAATTAAATACATACATTAAGAGCTAACAATTGCACAACCAGTAGTTTCTCTTTACAAACCTAAAAACCACCAAACCTACCGGCGAAGATTAATAGGCTACAGTTCATACTCTGTTGCTTAGAAAGAGACCCGTAATAGCAACATAAATGTCATGTATTTAGTGTTAGTACTTACATAATGAAGTCTCATGGCTGATGTTTTCAAACAGTATGTTGAGGGTCTGAAGCAGTTGGACACAGACGTAGCGACCAGACTTCTGACGCAGGATGTTCAAGAAGAAGACAAACATGTTCTTCTCCAAGAAAAAGCTGCTCACAGAAATGAGAGAAAAGAAGCAAAGTAATTCATGTTTCTGACTACAAGTTATCAATCAAAGAATAAAACTGTTGAAGCATTCTAGCAGCTCCACTAAAGTGGAACCATTTGAGCATAAAGACCATCATTACATGTGGAGGAGAAAAAAGGGTTCGCTTTTAAGCCTCCCAACAGTGGAGTATGGAGGTGGCAAACAAAGTAACATATTATTTCTCTCTGTATTGTGGTATTTAGCAAACAGAATTGCCAAAATTATTTCTAAGTAACTTAAAATAAAAGAAGTTTGGTCTGATTTAACTTCAGAAACTAAGAAAAAAAGATGTCTACGTTGTGTGTGTAAACTTCTGCTTACATATTCTTGCAACAACCTAAGTAGCTCTTTAGGCTGTCCTTGTCTGAAAGCCTGTTCTTGTTAACACAACAGGCTTTTGGTGTAGCAACATTAGCTACCAGGAAATCACTGACATAATTCACTGGTCGGGTTTTAAAACAGTTGAGGTTAGACTTTTTTCCTTGAGCTCTATCATAATGGCAACCATTTTCCTTTTTCATGCCACTTTGCATACACTATTTTGGTTGAAATGATTACGGCTTACATTTACAATTTTTCCAACATCTTAAGTTAAGAAGTGCCACAAAAGACCTTCAAAACAATGCTATTTAGCAAAATCATTCATCACTGCATATTCAACAGAGATAAAATAAGGGCTTTGTCCGGGACTTACTCAAACACAGAGCTGTCATTCTGATCCCCCCAAATGAGAATCTCTGTGATGGAGCGGATGGTCTCGACGAGCAGGTTTCGGTTGTGATCCGTTACAGTAGTGTTTTTTGTGAGAATATGGTACATGTATCTGACAGAGATGTGAACAAATGACAGAAGCAAAGAATAAATACATTTTTAACTCCTTTCGGTGAAATTTCAGCAGAAACACACCAGAGTAAACATAGTTAGGAGTGTGGAGCTACACTAAAGCAACGCTGTCCCTCCCTCACCTGTTGATGTGCACAACCAGCCAGTTAAGAGTTTGCCGTCACTTAAAAAACAACAACAAATGTGACCAGTATTGGTCAACAAAAATATATAGGGTGCTGGATATTCACCATATCACCATCTATAGTGCTATTGTTAAAATGACTCTTAATAAAGTGCTGTTAATAAGGTAAAAAATAACTTGAACATTGCTACTAAATATAGTCTATATTTCTCCTTCAAGTTATGTCTCAATACAGAGTCTGATAACGGTGCTAGATAAACATAACTTTAATGATCAATATATTGATCACACAATATTAATTTAACAGCAGTTGGACAATTTGGTACTTTTAATAATTTATAAGAGGTTTGACTATACTACATATTTTTTTTGGTAAACACCTTCATTTTCTCAGGGCACAATGCTCCACGAAATAGAAAAGCACAGTGTGTCAGGAATGCTGAGATACCTGTGAAAAAAAATTACTAATAAATCATTTTAACAAACACTTTCTTTAGTGGAATGAGATGAATTTGTCCATTAGATATTATGCTTCAGTAAAACGTAATATTTATGGCCTCCAAGGGAACCCTAACGGCACTCATATTAAACTCCTGGTTGCGTCCATCCTCAATCAACATCCAAACTTAGTCCTAATTTGAGGCACCTGTTGAAAAAAACTATGATGTGAAGTTTAGCACACCTGTGCAGAACATACACTGGTAACCCCAGTAATTTGTTGCACTTTCCTGCCAGGTCAGTCTGTTCCGTGGACTGATTCGAACGTCATAGGTCTGCAGGAGCATGTTTTGCTATGGTCTAAAATTGTGTTAAACTGGTTTATTGACTACAACCACGAGCAACAGATAAGGTTAACGGCATGCTAGCTAGCATTTTATTTTACAATTTCATTACACAAACGATAAAGCAAGTCACAGCTAGCTTTACTGTTATCCAACTCGATACAGAACTGTTAACGGTACCTCTATTATTCAAACAGCTGATGAATAAAGCAATATTAACGTTGTTTCAAAGCTGTGACTATAAGCTAGCATTAGCCTACGTTACGGTATCTACTCACTTCAAATGGTCCAAGGAGTGGATATTTTTCGTTTTACTCTGTCCTCCAACCCAACTCCGTGACCGGCCGAACATGGTTGCGGTTTTTAATGGAGCTGCTGTCCTGATAGTTACGCTAATTTGCGAATGTTAGGGACTGCGTTTACCCATAGCACCCACTTTCCCCTGCACGGATACCTCTTTAGCAAACAGAGGCAGTCGGTCAGAGACGGCAGGGGCGCACTGCGTAATGGGTTTACAATACAGGGTATTCTGGGAGTTGGTGTTCTCATCGACGAATCAGGGCGCCTGTCATATTGTGCGTGGCAGGTCGCCTTGGAAACCAATTAAAGTATGGCTGAAATCCGAGCAAAATACAAAAGTTTACGTTCATTTTTGTACAAAAGAAAAGTGGAAATAAAAACAAATAAAAGTGTGCCCGAGTTTGCATCTGAATATATATGTATTTACTTAAATTTTTAAAAAGAATGAGGATAAGAATAGTATACTAATGTTCCAACAATTCTAATACATTTCTATAATGTAAATTATTCTAAATTTTCACAATTTTTGTATTAAATTACAAAAGCGTTATTTCTCAGCCATAAAAATAAAACAGTGCCCAGTCAATCTTGGTGTTGGTTTCCGAGGCGAACTCGCCACTCCCAATACGGCGGACTTGTTCACGTGTCGTTTCTACGGGCCAATGCGGTGTCTCTCTGAAGTGATGCTTATTTCATGCGACGATTATTCTTCATTTCGACCTTCTGAACTGATTGACATCTCGATTAGCCAATCACTGTAAAGAAAGCTAATTAGCGAGCCAATCAAACGGCCGGGGCTTGGACTTCGCTTTGTGGTAGTCTGTGTTTTGATGTAGTTGGCATAAACGCTCTGGGACATTTAGCTTTGGGAACGTCGAGAAAATGAGCTGTTTTTGATTAGCCGTTTCGTTTTCTCGTTGCCCAGGATTACACCAAGACCATCATAAATACATATGTTCGAGTTTGTTTTGGCTATCCTTGGATGTAACTGTTTTTAGCTGTGGCCAGCTGGCATGGCGTGAATTCGGCCACTCGCAGGAAACCAATGTGGAGAATGCGTCGAGCAAGCTAGACCGATATTTGAACTCTGTCCTTGAGTTATTATTAGCAATGAGCGTATCGCCGTTCACTTTGCCCGCTTTTTTCTTATTTTCTCCAGGCCCGCACAGATAAACAGCTGAAAACCGCAGAGCTTCCTCGGTTTGCCACTGCAAGTCGGGCCGAGCCGAAATGGATGCGCCTGTCCCATTAACTCAGACCGATTGTCCACGATAGCCACCACCGACCGAGCCCGAATCAAGCCCTGCTCCCACCAGACCGCGGCTGTCTGTGTTTTCTATGACACGCTCGGTTTATGCCCAGCTCGATTCGGTGGAATTGCTTTTGGACGAGCTCCCATATATGTTTTATTTGGGCCTGTTTTTTGTGAACGTTCTCATACTCTACTATGCTTTTCTGATGGAGTACATTGTCCTAAATGTGGGAATAGTGTTCCTGCCCGAGGACATGGACCAGGCGCTGGTGGACCTTGGAGTGCTGTCCGACCCGGCCTCCGTACCTTATGACACAGACCCGGAGCTGGACGTGTTTGAGGGATACCTGGAATGAGGCGGTGTGACCGAGGAAGCAAAGATATGGGGAAACGGGCCTCCCAGTGGATACCAGTGGAGGCTGCCTCCTACAGAGATGTCTTATTGAAAAAGTAAGTTTCTAAACCAAAAACAATACACATAATCAACATTAATATTTTTTGTTTTACTCAGTGGACTTTTTAAAAGCTGACCTTTTTACCTCCCCCCCACCCAGGTTGTCTCGGCACAAGGGAAGGTAGCCTTTTGCAGAGATTCAGGACTCTTCTGGGACTCTGTTGAGGTCCAGCACCTGCGGCTGGGGTCCAGTAAAAACATAAAGCTACTTCCTTCATGGAAGAGTACGGTTCTGATGACTTGCATGGAGATCCAGCAGCCTGGCATGCACTCCCAAAAACTTTCCAGGCTTATTTGGGATCCGGTTGTTCTTTGAACAAACAGTCTTCAAAATGAGTCAAAAAAAAATGGTCATGTCCATTTCAGTGTCATACTCTACACAATGAAACATTTGAGAACTGTTCTGTCGTGGCACGGTTAGTATATAATCACTCTAAAGCACGTCAGACCCCACTGCTGCTGCTGCTGCTGCTGCTGCTGCTGGTTGACTGAGTCAGAATGGGTTATTTTGAGCTTCCTCACACTGTATTTCAGCATCATTAGGGACAGGCACTGTCTCAGGAGTAAAGTTAGCACCTCTGGGTGCACTGACAGTACTTGTTTTACTAGAAATATGCTGTGAAGCTTCAAGATGGCAAGGAAAAACGTTTCAAAGTCTTGCTTTTTATGCTCTTTCACTGAAAATCAGAAAGGAATGCTTTTTTGTTTTGTTTTGCATTTTCACAGTTTTGTTCATGTAGATTTTATTTTGGCTTAAATGTTTTTTAATACTACGAATGAAAACCCTTATAGGGACATTTTTATTCTGTGTTCAACAGGGAGGTGATTTAGGATGATTGAACTTTGCATGATTTTTGTGTCATGAGTTGATTGAACTGCACATGTTTTCCTCGTTCTTACTTCGTTTAAATTATCGTAAATCTAAAACTCCTTTCATAAAGTGTATGTCCTCAACAGCAATAATAAACTAGAGTAACGCAGCAGTCAGTTAGATGGTAGTGAGATGATTTGCCTAATTTAGTGAAGAAGTGAACGGAAGAGAATACCCTGATATCAGGGCCGACTGTAAGACTGTTTGTTTGTAATTGATCTCTGAATGTACCATCCATGCTGCAGATCTGGAAGGAGGGAGCTAAAGCATTTAGCTAAATACTCACTGGATAATAAAAAGAACTTTATTTTTCTCCCGATAATGCTGATTTGCAGAATATACAGAATGTCTCATGTTGTCAACCCGACATCGTACGGTTGTCGTCGTCGTATTGCACCTGCATGTTCCACTCTCTTTTCTGCCAGCTAACCTTCAGTACGTCAGACTGCCCTGATTTTAATTTCAATGACACTGCCTGGTCCGCTGGCACGGCAACCTAAACTTCTGGTGACCTAACCGTGTATAGCCTGACCACTCTCAAACTGAGTAGATGTAAGTAATTCCACCCTAATGCAAGACTGTTTCTCTAAAGCTTTGCTAGACTCAAACCGGTGTTGATCGTTGAAGCCAGGTTCCGTGACCAGTTTGGATTCACACAGTCGAAAAGCAATATGTAAATATGAATCTTTCAATTTGTGCGTAACCCAGTGTTACCATGAGTATTTTTGTTTTATTATTACTTTGTGACCAAATTTAAAACAGCCTCTCGGTTTGATCGCTCACAACTAGAACTCAGGAAATTGCTTTTCAGTAATTATTGTAAGCTAAGTTTGTACAAAATTTGACCAGATTAAAGCAAGCAAATATTAAAATCAAAAAACAACCAGCACCTGATGGTGAACTCACAGGTACTGCCTGCAAAATAAAAAAATATATATACATATATAGCCATTTTTGGGCAACTGAAGAAAATGTGATTCCTTTAGTTTGAATGATTAAAAATTTTACAAAGTAAAAGATCGGTTTGAATCAATGCCAACTTCACTGAAATCAAAGGAGATGCTCCTTTTCTAGCTTTGATTGTAAAATCTCCCTGATGCCGTTCGCAGCATCGCTGTTTCGAATCCGATGAGTACATCAGAGATTCAAGTGACTCACAGACAATGGCAGTGGAGTGTCAAAAAAAAAAGAGTTCTGTTTCAAAACACCTGTAACCTGTAATCATCAGCATTACAGCGCAGCAATATTTATCAGACCCCATAAACGAACAAGAACTTTAGAAATGACTTAACTCCTAAATATGTGCTGTAATGTCATGTGGTTGGATTCAGCCACGCTTCACTCTGAAATAAAAATGATTTGCAAATGATTGGATTGTGTTTTCACTTTGCTGAAACACCCATAACGATTCAGACGGCCTTTTTATTTTCTGATTACATGTTAAAGAAATTTTGCCCTAATGAATAAAACCCTCTCTTTTACACCAACAATATATATATATATATATATATATATATATATATATATATATAATTATCAGAACTAGTAAAGTTTGTTGATATTGTTTGGTTTCTCTGAGAAACACCCAGATTTTTAAGCATCGTCCCAAATTTTTCCAGAGGGTTTTGGATCATCATCTTGTTTGAGCACCAATGTGAAAGTTTGTATGATCTAGCTGCTGATTTGTGGTGAAGCTCAAGAGTCTGTTTTCTTCACTCCATCTGTTTTGTGCAATTCACCAGAACCAATAGTATCTAATCAAGCCCCTCTGCACGATGCAGCTTTATCAGTGTGTGACACCTACCGCTGTGCTCCATTGTAAGACTCATCTCGATACATCCAAACACACCGACAACATAAATATCCCCAAGACATTTGGATTGATCGAGTGCACGGCAGCAAATTTCAGTCAAGTTTAAACTTGTACATTCTGATTCAGGTACTTTTTCTCTTGTTGTTTGCTCTCTCCTATGAACAGTTTCCAGTTCATAAAGAGCTTGAATATTTGAGGTTATTCATGAAGGTCCAAACCAATATCTTTTCATCCAAGTTTGAAACTTGTTGAGACTTAGAAATAACTTGAGAGTTCCAGCAGAACAATAATGAAATGACCCAAAACTGTGCTTCAAAGCTGAGTTTGGGCAAATAAACCGGACATTTTAAATGAACTCTAATAACCTTGCCAATGAGAGAAGTCAAACAGCCAGCCGTAATTAGACCAGAAACATACACGCTTCTGTTATGTCATGTTTTAGCCACAAGAGCGCGCCAGAGAGCAGCAGAAATACGCTCCCCTGTAGAAATAAATCACTATGGCTCCATAATGACACGTTCATGCACCGACAGGGAATAAATGTGTACAATAGCTTGAGTTGGATAAGAAAAAGAAAAGACAAGAAAAAAAAATAAATATATATATGTATATATATCTGTGTGTGTACATGTGTAAAATTAAAGCACAACTTGCTCCAGTTTTCAAATCCATTTATTAGATTTGTGCTGTAGTTGGAAGGTCATTCCAGGAGAGCTTAGCACCATTCACACAGGCCCACATTGAGATTTCGCTCCACATTTGTAACATTTTATCCAAACACAACTGGGTTCAACTACTAATGCGATGGACGTTGGCCTTCAACAAGAGACAGTGTAACGCGTAGAAACACACAGAGCTGCAGGCAACACTGCCAACTGAAAGGTCAGTCTGTGTACAAATAGGGAACAGAAACTTGTAGGAGAGGAAGTATAGAGAGAGGTTTTTAGTAACCTCAAGCCTTAAGTACAAAAATAAAAAAATAAACATGTGACACCACAATTAAAAGATGTATATATATAAAGGTAACCAGGCTACAAGTTGTGGCTCACAACCAGAAAAACAAACACATAAAAACACAAACAAAAATTGAAATTGATGATCGTAAAAAAAGCCAAAAAAACTGCTTTTCTGTGTAGATGATATAAAATTGTGCAAAGTTTATATAAAGCATTCCACACAGGTGATCCTGAGTGCTGCAAGTGTTAATCCTCTTTAAAGGAATAGCTAGACTCTTTACCTGATGAGCTGAATAGCAGCTAATTATTGTAGTGCAAATCTTCACATGCTCTTCATGTCATGATTTAAAGGCTTTAGAACACTTTAAATCACAGTGTTCACATGAACACATAAGACAGATTAATTCAGTGCAAGATAGAACTTTTTTTTTTTTTTTTTTTTTAAGGACCATATTATTGCCAGAGGATGCGGCTGTCCTGCTGCTTAAGTCTCTCAAAAACTCCATATGGGATACACTGGTTCCACATCCTGGGATGAGATCAGACAAACCGAGTTAAGGACATGAAAAAAAACAACAACAACAACAACAACAAACTTGTGCTGTTTAGTAATACGACTCACCTCAAAGTCTTAACTTTAGAGCACTTTCTCAAACTGGCTCCCAAGCTTTGTGCTCCAATATCCGTCATCTTGTTATATTTAATGCTGTCAAATGAAAACAAACAGGGAGACACAAAGCTGTTAGTCAACAGGGAACATATGACCTATGCAAAAATACTTTATACTTGAATCATTCTCAAAATCACTCAAGTAAAAGTTGTTTACATGTTCAAACGTCATTTTCACTTATTGCTGTTCTATGGGATAAGCAAACAAAAAGTTGTGCAAACTATTGAAGTGGAGGAAAAATGGCAAAGAATTGTTTTCAAGTTTGTTTGCTTTTTTTACAACAAAAAAATCTGAAAAGTGTGGCATGCATTTGTATTCAGCCTCACCAAATCATAACTTTGTAGGGGCGTATTTGCTGCCATTGATATATTGAAATATAAATTACGTTTTTGGTCATTCTTCTTAGCAAAACAGCTAAATCTCAAACAAATTTAGGGTTCTGTGTGACGGCCAAAGCATAAATTGTCTCACTAATTAAATAATAAATAGGAAAAGATCACTGCTGCTTTTCAGAATTTTTTTTTTTTGCATAATATCTGAAAATAATATGTTTTATTTTTCAAAACCAATGTAAGTGCTTCAGGTGCAAATTACATTCAGTTAGAGTGCAGAAATCACTGGATTTAATTCCGTCTTTATTCATCAAACAAACTGTCTAAAAATATAAGCTGGCTATACAGCTCTCTCTGCTTTGCATTTCACATGTAGCAAACTTCCATAAGTTGTCCTGTGCATTAATATTTCTGACGTCAGAGAGGAACGGAAAACTTACTCGAGGTCTGTAAGTGAAGCCATGTGTGGGAGGACAGCTGCTAGACTCTCTGCCCCTTCGTCAGAAATCACGTTACTGTACAGACTGGAGACCACAAAGATGGAAGTGAAATTTAGTGGTTCAAAAACAAGATGCCATTTATAGATGTTTGTGTAGGCACTCGTTAATATGCATGATGCATAGTTCAGACCTTAAACAGTGCAGTTTGGGCAGGTCCTTCAAGGCGAGAGCGAGCTTCTTCACACCCTGGTCGCCTATGCAGTTCTCGGACAAACTGAAAGCAATGAGCTCGTTTAGCTTAAAATATAAAAAAAGAAAATGGGGAAGAGGAAGGAGAAAAGGGAAAAGCATAGACTCACTTTAGTACTTCCAGAGAGCGAAGAGAGACTAATGCATTTGCCAGTTTTTCTGCTCCTTTGTCTCCAATCTTACTGTTTTCCACGCTGCAGGAAGTTTGAAGAAGGGATCATTAGAAGAGTGTTTTGTGTAAGGAGGCGACTTGAAATGGAGAGATATGTGTACTTACTCCAAGTGCTGCAGGTTATGCAGCCCAGGGAGAAGGTCCCACAGTTTGGGAAGAGCCAAGGGACTGTTTTCTGGGCCAAGCCTTAAAGAGGAGCAACTGTTACCATCAGAATGACATCAATACGATTTTTATTTGTATTGCTTTTACTGTTTTCTCCAATCCTGTTCCAATTACGTTGCAGAATTACATTTCCAAGTTACTCACTCAAATTCCAGCTTGTACAGCTCTTTGACTGCTGGCACCCCATCTGCCAGGAGGGAATTTGATTGGCTGGAGCTGCAGTTAAGTATAAAAATCAGTCAATCAATCAATCAAACACTGAGCATTTCAAATGTGAATTGATCTCTCTGTGTATCTTTTGCACCCCACCTGTCCGAGAGCCTCTTGCTGGTGTGTATGCTGATGAGCCTTTCCAGGTGCTCTATGTGACAGACCTGAGTGGCTTTCAGAGGATGGATCTTGAACTTGGACACCGCTCCTTGCAGGAGACCTTCGTCGCTCCTCTTCTCCAGCTCCTCCCACAGGGTGACGACGTCTGCTATGCAGGCCCTGAGGAACGCCCAGGCTCCATTTTATATTTGTACATAATATGCTTGATTTAACTTGACAGCAAAACAAAAACATAAACTAGACAAGTTATCGTCCAAGTCAAAAGTAATTATTTCCACGAATAAAGGAAAACATAAAATTATCCAGGCAGAGAATTCACTCATCTAAAAATGTAAACATAAACAGGTAGATATAATATAACTGCATTCTGACATACTCTGTCCCAAAGTTCTTCTTCATTTTCTCTTAGATTATTAAACTCAACCAATTTGGGTTTTCTGCATAATTACTGGAATTTATGTTGCAACAATTTTGGAGGCTCAACTGGGATGTGCCAGAACACGTGTTCAGTAGCTTGCATACTCCCAATTTCCTACATACTGTTGCTGCAACAGCATGCGAGTGCGCAAACACACAAACGTCCAGAATTTCCCTCTGCTGCAGTGATCATATTAGAAACATAGGAGCCCAATATTCATGTGGAGTTTACGCAAATACAGCTGTCTATGTCTTGAACAACACATCAGTGACGACTGTAGCTCTTTATTCGAATCTTCCTTTGGCCTCAAAAAGAATCAGAGCACCATAACCCTCCAAGTCAGATGTTTTTAGGTGATAAGTAGCTTTGTGGCTTTGGACAAAATGTGTCAGACTGAGGTAATCTGATTATACCTATCGGTGTGTTTCAAGCATTAAATATAGCTATCAACTCCAGCTAGAATGAATACCTTACTGATGGATTTTTACACAACAATAATAGAATACAATCTGAATTCAACACAAATCTCTTGTCATATCACAAATACAGATTTACAGTGTTCTCAACTTACTGAGGCCTTCTTGAGTCCAAATGTCTAAATTTGTCAGATGTTTAAGATGTTTAGTTTAGAGCCGTTTCAGCAAACCAAAAGGTTTATTCTATTTTTTTGTTGCATTATTCACATCTAGAGACACATAGAGATTGTACAAAGCCTTTTTCAATTCCTACTACAAGTCGCAGCAGCTTTCTGCACCATCACACAGTTTTTCAGTTCTGCATGCATCCTTGGGTTGTGACAGATTGGCGTATGAAAGCCAGAGAAAAATGAGACAACTGTCATTTGTCTCCTTTCTCACGTGAATGTCTGACAGTTTCAAATATGGCCCCATTTAAGCATCTATCTATACTGAAAGAGCAAAAGCACAGAATGTTGTTATATATCTGTACACATCCAGAAGTTTCTTTTAACATGCTGTTTGTGTTTTTTTCAGCTTCAGTCGCAGGAAGGAAATGCTCGCACATGCACAGCAACCACACAGCTGTGACAAAACTTTGCTGCATCTTCACCCTTTTTTGAATCATAAATGTGTTTCCTCTTATAAAATACGCATTTTTCTAGCCACTACTATACAGCTTGTCATGTTTCTTTTGTTTTGTTTTTTTACGGAGATAAAAATGATCAGAGAATCAAAGCAGTCTGGTAAAGTCCAAATTCAAAGACATTTATCAGGCCTTCTATAAGTCAAATGGAAAAATTTTCTCTCAACATCACCTCAAAAACCAATCAAATAAAATGCTATGATAGCTGTGGTATATTGTCAACACACCTAGCAGTTGGTACTTTCAAGCAGTACTTTGCTTGCTACAGTATATCTATAGCTTGTATTGCTAATGGTAGTTAGCATTTCATTAAACTATTTCAACTGGCTTTTGGACTTGGGACCTGGAATGTAGGAACTTTGGATTTAATGTAATTTCAACCATAGGCGGTAAATAAAACAAAACATATTTGATCTATGTTTGCCATTTGCTTTGATTTGTTGCTGCTAGTGTTTTGAACTGAATATTTTGGATGAAACTTCCTCCCCTAACTATTTTTGAACATTAACATTTTATGCTGCATTTGCACTTACTACGCACATTTTTGGGACAAGCTAGAATAATAAAACTTGCTTCAAAGTAGACATTAAAAAGACTGTACTTATGAAAAACGATGATGCATAGGATCACTCTGCAGATCCCGTTATAACCATTTCCACAGTTTTCTATCCTGTATATGTCTTTGTTTCTACAAAACTTCAAATCTAAGCTGAAGAAATTAAAGACTGAGACAATATTGTGAAATGGGTGAAAGAAAAAGCAAGCTGCAACTGTTTTGTGAGACTCTTCAGCCTAGCACGGTGGTAGCCATGCTCTGGATCCTCCTTTTAAAATTTGAATATAACATTATCTGCTCCCAGATTACATGTGCTGGATCCCTTTTAATTGAAATCTAATATAGTGGTGCACCGATTGCAGTTTCTTGATTGCTTGTCTTTAAATATTCTGACTTGATGATGCTGATTTTGGCCTACAACAATTTTTTTTCGTCTGAAATGTCACTAAATGTAGCAAGAAAGTTGCTGAGTTGGCAACAGTGTGGTGACTATTGCTAACCGCAAACGTTCAGACATGACCTGGTGGGCCGGTCTGTCACAGCAGAGCAGAAGAGGACAGTGGCTGATTTTCAGACTTTTGCTTATGAACCTCACAAAAAAAAAAACTAATTCCAAAAGTCCCACTAAGAAACACTGAGTTTGAAAACATTGCAATTTGAAAAGTGTGGGAATACACAAATTATAATGATTTCTGTTCCTGAATTGGTCATTTTGAATCATTTTTGGAGGAAGTTAGTTTTACCTGTATGTATTGATGTTGCTGAGGGCCACTAACGTTCTAAGTCCACAGATCTGTATCCCAGAGTCTTCCAGATCCAAACAGAAACTCCTGCCCTTGGCTCCACCCATCCTGAGAGCGTTTTGTACTGTGAACACATCGGGCGGGTTGAGGGGAGCGCCCCGAAATGTTAGGAGTTCAGGGAGATTTGATGCCAGATGGGTCAGCATTTTGGCACTGGTGTCCTTCCCACTCTCTTGGTGCGTGAAACTTGCTTCGTAGACGTAGTTGCACGCCTCCAGGATCTGAGCTGAATTCAAATCCCCAAAGCACAGACCCTCTAGGTGTTTCATCACCAAAGCCTGCTTACTGGCAACCATGTCTCTAAAGACTGTCTCCGAGTATGAATGAAGACTCTGCAGCTCTGTCCTGTTGTGGAACAGGAGGCCTGCAGCGATCCGCTGCGTCATCTCCATCTCCTCCCTCTGAGGTTTCCGTCGGCCTTTTGCACCCATCTGGAAAGGCAGGGTCTGGAGAAAGGAGTGGTCTGTCACAGACCTGGGTAGAGACAAACATTGAACTGGGTGAGGGAAATGAAAAAACAGAACTGAAAGTAAGAGGAAAATAAGGACACGAAAATAACAGTTGAGGCCCGTGGGAAACAAATTTTTATTTTTATGACCAGCTGAATAGCAAAGTTCCTTCTTACCTTGACAAAGACAAATGGACAGCAGCCATGTAACTCTGAAGGAAAGGATTAGCCCACAACAGGATCCTATCTTCACATTCATCAGGCGTTTGTGGGTTTCCTCCCTTTTCTTTGTTCTCTTCGTCCTCCACTTGTCCTATCCCATTGTTAACTTCTCCTCCTCCCTCCATCTCTTCTCTTTTGGAAGGTGTCCTTTTCATGAGGGACTGAGAAAGTAGCAGGCCTGTCCTCAAGCTGAAGTCTCTGAGTTTGGTGGAGACAGTTCGTCCTTTGGGAACAACAGATGAGTTGGATTTCACTCCCTCCCAGGCTATAGAGCAAAGCTGGGACAGCAACTCTGTTCTGTTGGTTTCCTGGCAAACATTCTCTTCAACCAGCTTCTTCTGTCCCTTCGTCTTCCTTGTTCTTTGGTTTCCAGAAGCAGCGCACGCTGCCACTCTGGGCCTTGTGCAATTATTTTTCTGTACTCTCCTCCCAGGAGAATTGTTAGAAATGTCTGTATTTTCCACAGGTTCGACCACGTTTATTTTCTCGGCCTCAAGAAGTGACTCTGTGCTTCCTCTGTCTTTTTCCATTTTCAAGCAGAGCACCTTATGACAGAGTGCAGTTAAAGTTCTTGGTAAGGCATTCTCACTTTTGTACTGTTCTAAAGCTGTGCACACCAAGTGGCAGAGACCCGGGTTCCAGCAGAGGAGATTCAGGTAGCTGCTGCTTTTTAAGAAGTCCAAAGCAGATTCCCTAAGTTCAGGATCGGAGAAGTATTGGGAAACGTACATTTCCACGTTCGCTGGAGTGAAGCCGCAGACTTCCAGAAAGCTGTCCGCACGGCGGAGCAACTGGCTAGCTGTGCCTCTTGGGCGGGTGGCGAGGAGGAGCGTGCAGCCTGGAAGCAGGACCCTCTGAAGAATGCTGGAGAACAGCTGCTTCACTGTGAAGGTCTGGGCTTTGCTGTCTTTCTGCAGTGAGGCTACCAACTCCTTCTTTTGAGTCTGGAGCAGAATTTCGTAGTGCCGCAGCTCATCAAATCCATCAAAAACAATAAGCACCCTTTTAGGAGCTGAGAGGATCTGAGCGTAAACTCCTTCAGGATCCGCGCAGTGTGGAGCGAAGGAGGACTGACTGAGCAGCAGCGTCTGGAGGCTGTGGACAGGCTCTGTTAAAGCGAGCTGTTTGCCGTCTAATAGAAAGACAAAGTCAAACTGAGGGATGCAGTCTCTGGACCAGTCGAGACACAGCTTCTTGATCACAGTTGTTTTCCCCATGCCAGCATTGCCAAACAGCACGTTGTAGCGTTTCCCATTCAGGCTGTCAAAGATCTGAAAAAGGCAAACATACATTCACTTAGTCAAAGGAACAAACCAGTATTCAGCTGCAGCTGGCCACATGGCTCATCGCATAGTCTGTATTTTATAGGGAGCGACCCAAAGCTCACAAAAACGTAGAGGTATACCTGCACCTCTAACGAGTTGTTTATTGCTTCATGCTCCATTGGTCTTAAAATTTAGATTCTGGCCTCCTTGTTACATTAGACTTCCATCAGACGGTGTTGATGAAAGTTTTCTTGGCCTCAATCATCACTGAATTTATCATTTGATCCACATAAAGCCAACAACTATTTAGCCCTTGTTTTCTTCCATTTCAGGTGTTAATGATAGCTTCTCTAAAGGGCTATGCGTGGTCGGTTCTCATTGTCGCAATTGCATGAGTTGCACAACTTTTCGTCTCTCTCTGGATGCAAAGTTCTTGTGTGATTGGTCAGAATTTGGTAGTTGTGTTTGTTTATGTGAAAAACATTCCGACAACTCAACTTCCAGGAACAGTGTTTTTGGCCAGAGAGGAGGATGGATAGTTTTAAGGAGGAATTGCCGGAGGGTGTGGTAAAGTAAAAATGAGATGTTGTAGCTCGTCAGTCCTTATTTCCTCCTCCTCCAAACTTCAAAACTTGTAAATAGTCTTTCCTTTCTGTAACGTATCCGTCGATGTATTTCAATGCTGCTGTAAACCATGACATACTACCAAAAGGGGTTTCCCAGCAGTTTGACTCAGTGTGTTTTGTGGACCGGGAAGGGTGTGTGCAAAAAAAAATGTCCCACATCTATGTGACCATGCGTCGACTCTTTGACTTCAATATGACCATTCCGAGCCTATAAGGGTGATCTCTTTCTTGCACCATCTCTACGTTTTCATTTTGCAACCTCCTGAATTTGCTTACACCTATTTCTTGCCCTAGACGTAGTACACTTGAAAAATTTATTGCATTTTGCCACGGTTTTGATATAATGAATTTATTGCTGCTGAATCTCTTAAATCATGTTTCTTGTGAGTCAGCCTGCTCATTCAGGTTTCCAAGCTTGCAGGCTTACTTATCATTTTTAGTTAAGGGAAGGTATTTATTTTTCTGCTAATACTTGCAGAGTGTACTAGTATTACTAATACTGTATCAAATATACCCCAATATGCATAAATGCTCATCGTCTTAGCAGAAGACCTACCCCTACTTATCCCAACTCTTGATGTTACAGCCAATGAATGGCACTCCTGGATTGGTTGCTTTATAAACACCAGCCATTGGCATCTCAAGTAGCATTGCACCTAGGTATTCCAGCACTGCACGATGTATTTTCTTTAGAATATTTAAAATGTGCTCAATGAAAAAATATGGAAATAGGCAAATTTTCCAATCATGTGGAATTGTGTTCCACAGTAAAATCTGCTACGAGGCGAATCTGTGAGAGTAGGCTGGATCCCACAACACTTACTTACTTAATTTTTTAAGCCATAACATCCATCTCCTAAATGAATTTTGCTTTTTCGTCATGGTCACAATTCACAAGTTTTTTTGTTTTTTAAATTACTAGTCTATAAAAGAAACACGCTTACCTGACTCTGCCCCAGGGAGCTCTTTTGGCGGCCTATATCTCCAGTTATGATGAGCTCCTTGTCCAGACATCTATTCGTGTTTTTCCCAGAGCGAGCGATCTCTCTCTGGCTCACACTCACGTTCACGTAATGGGTGTTCAGCCTCAGGCCTGCCTCCATGTACTGGCAAGACTGACTCATGTGTATTTTTGACTTCTGGATGTAGTCCTTCACAGCCTCTGTAGAGGAAAAACAAATGAAGCCAATGCCAGTTTATTTAATAAGGCATAATAAGTGTGGGGAGCAATGAGAGGAAGTTGCATTGGCAGACTTACGGGGGATTTCCACAACCACAGGGGACTTTGGCGATTCCTTACATGGGGATACCTCTGAAATGAGAAAAGTTATGTTGTTCACGTTGTAGAAAGGCAAAAATGTACCCAGCATGGACTGTGGTCTGAGAAACACACTCAAGTTTACCGTTTGTGGGGGACAGGGGAGCTGCTGTGGGGGACGCGACTTTGCTGGCTGTGTCCGACATGGAACCTGGCTGAAATGAACTCATCAGAAAGGGCGCCACTGCACCGTCCGCTACAAACACAAGAGAAAAATCACACAGACAGATGAATATCTACACAAAGGCACATGAATGTCTCGATACTCCAAGATTAAGAAAAAGCAATGTTCACCTGGAGAGAGCGGTGGAACCTGGCGTTTGCGGGTCGGAGGGGGATTAGGAACTAATAGGAAACAGGATTAGAGAAGGCAGCGGTTATTCACTGCAAACAGATGCCTAACATTCATCTAATGAATTTGAGACAGCTAAAGACAAAAGTATGTTAAAAACATAAACATTTGATTTAGCCATTTTAATACATGACTATCCTTTGAAATAAATTCACTTGCAGCTCTAGCTCTGTATTTAGGGTCTTCATTATTTTCTATCATGATTGCCGTGTATTTAGCCCAAGTTGGGAAACTTGTCCTACCGACCAGTTTCCCAAAGCATGCTGCCTCCATCACCATTGTTTATAGTGTGTTTAGGTTGTTGTGCATTACAATCTTTCCGCCACGTAGTATTTTGCATTTAGCCCACAAAATTCCTTGTTGGACTCTTTTTCTCAGATTTGTTGAGTGCTGCATGAATACGTGTCTTGTCAACATTCTAAGGATCTCAGGTCAATGGCCGCTTCTCTGATCAATGTTCTACTGCCTGTCAAAAGAGGCTAGAGCGTGTCTTGGTACTGGTACTCTTTCTGTTTTGGGGTGATAGACTGAACTGTATTCTGTGAGATATCGCTGCTTTAAACTTCTCCAGAGTTTTAACCATGACCTGTCTGCTGTGTTTCTAGGCCTGCATGATGCTGTTTGCCCTCTAATGTTCTCTAGCAAACTTCTGACGCCTTTTACAGATGAACTGTATTTATAATGAAATTAAATTACACTTTCTATTGAGTAGATAACTTCTGAAAGTAAATGTTTGGAAAGGACTTTATTTAAGGATATGGCAGTACGAAGAGCTAATAGGTATGTGCGTACGTCGCAGTTTTCCATTTATGCATTTCCTTCCACTTCACAACTGTGTACGGCTGTTCTGTCTATTACACAAAACCCGAATTATGTAAGATCTTTATGTATTGTTGTCACATGACAAAGTGTTAAAAAAAATGTATAATGTCACTCAATACATCATATACAATATAATGCCTCAGACAAGTATGAAGTTTTGCTGGGAAATCATAAAAGGGTGTGGGCTTGTTATTATGAAGCATTCAATTGGAACATGATCTAATTGTTTTGTTTTTGACTTCTTCTTACATTGCAAATGTGCAAACGAAAAAACAGCAATCCGTAAGGATAAAATGCTCAACTTTTCTTGCATACATTCTACTAATTTGTTAAATCAATTGTGAAAATTAGAGCAAATATGTGAATATTATCTTTAGGCCTCAACATTTGTAGCCCTCTGTTGCTCTCTGACCCAACTTCCAGAAATACTGATCCAGAGGCCCCATTGTTAAAATCCCAGCAATAGACGCTCAAGGATATCTTCATATGTTTTTCGTCCACATCCTGGCTGGTCAGAAGTGTTTTGGCTACAAATTAGAGACCTATGAATAGGTCCACCATGTTAACAATAATGTTCGGGCTGACCGGTTTAGTTCTGTGTTTGAGGATCACAGCAATACGTGAGCAAAATTCACTGCAAACTCTTTACAGCCAGTCAGTGTTGTTTGGCTACAACTAAAACTGAACACCATAAACTTAACTACTGGACCTTCCATGCAGGATTATTTCATAGATTTACTCACCGAAGATGTACGTTGGCGTAGCAGCTGTGTTCGGGAGTGGGAGCCTAATAAGCGGAGGAGGGGATGAGGATAGCTGGACCACCTTATAAGCAGAGGGGTCTGGGATTGTGATGAACTGAATGGGAATGGAATTAGCTGACTGAGGTGGGAACACGAGGAGGTTGCCTGGAGGAGTGGTGGGAAGGCGTCCCACAGACTCTGCTGGAACTGACACTGCTTCAGCATCTGCAAAACAACACCAGGTGACATTCTTATTGTTTTCTACGAACAGGTTTTGCTCAGTGTGGGAGCGCAGAAAGCATCCCCAGTCTGCAGGCTTACGAGAAGGAACAAGAAATTTAAATTCCAATTTCAAAACAAAGAAAAAAATGCTAGAGCACTGTACTGCAGGTGCATTGTGATCAGATAAAGTCATCTTTATAAGCTTGAGGGCTTTAGAAGCAAACGCCCATTACCACCTAAAACTGTTAACATCATGCTAACACGTACAACCAAAATAACATAGAGGAAGTCGACCAGTGGAAGAGTTCTTCTTTTGATTTATCACATCTAAGATTACATAATAACTTCCTTTTCTTTGTCTTCAGAACCTAAGTCACATATGGGCAAGTAAAAGTCCTTTAACCCTTTAGTATCTCAGATAAGCAACATTGCACCTGCTTTGCAAAATAGTATTGTTCTGATGTGATCTGTGAAATCTGGGTTACATCAAGTTCCATATGTAAATTCCAAAAGAGCTGTGGTAGAAATAGTTTTAGCTTTTTGGCTGTGTTGCATAGCTTATATCCATTTGCTTAAATTCATGTTGTTCCCTTCAAAATTATTTCAGTTGCTATGAGAAACTCACCATGAATGGCAGGTGGTTGAGCAGTTTTTTCCTGGGTTTTTGGTGGTTCTGTAAAAAACAGAGGGGTTAGCCAGCTGCAGACTAACAAAAGAAATCTCCAAATAAATCGTGGTCTAAGGATGACTGGTGGTACCTGAATTGCATTTAGTAGTAGTTTGGTACATAAAATCAATTATATACATAAAATCAAGTGTTAGGTGTTCAAGAAAATTATTTTTGGCTTAAAACAGAAATTACTCAAAAAAGAGGTTCAACGGAGAAAATTGGAAGAACCCTATGAACCCTATGGAACCAGGAACAAGTACAATACTCCAACAACATCTGGAATGATGTCATAGGATTATGACCCACCCAATTTAACATGTTCATATCCATGGGATAGATTGCAAGTGTTAAATAACATCTAAACTTTTCTGTTAACCTTTAGAGAAGACTGACGAGTCTCAGTCTAAGAGGTGTATTTATACAGCCAACAAGATCAACTAGTGTAACTTCATTTATTTTTTATGGTTAAGAAAACTAAGCAACAGTCTCTTGAGAAAGAGTTTAATACTTGCTAACAGCATAGATATTAACATTTAAAGTTTAACTTGTTTTGAAATTGCTAAAATCAGCAAAAGAAGGCTGGCTAACTACTATCTGTTAGCCTTTCACCACGAGAATTTCTTCACTTTGTTAAATTGGAAAGCATTTCTGATGATAAACTAAAGTCATACAATGCAAATTCAAACATTCTGAATTTGATTTTTAACTGTGTTTTAGCTGAAAAATAGTGGAGTTGGTGTGCTTGGTAACCTTGCCAGCTACTACTAGCGATGCAAGCTGAATTTTTTAAGCACTGTAGCAACACCTTCAGATTAGTGTACATGTAAACTGTCAAAAGGAAAAGTATATTATTTTTGCATAAAATGATTTCAGGTTCAAAACTCTGAATAAGCCTGAATTTAAATTAGCCAGCCTGTATCTAAAAGCACAATATTTTATCATTCACTATGACCAGACAGAAAGATGGTTGCCATCATTCTACCTGGCGACCGTAATGTTATGGTTATTTTTTTTTTTTTTACTACTGATTAAATTTTAGAACTAATTAGAAAGTAGCCCAGGTCATTTTATCATAATGTGATATAATGACTTAGTGGCCATAGAACAGGAAAGTCTGATACTTAGTAGTGCAGATCTATCCTATTATCAACCAAAAGAAGGGCAGAAAGCCTACTGACAGAAAGAAATATGGTTTTTGCCCAACTTATTGGTAATATAGTAATCAGAACTTTGGAATGATATAACTGACTGTAAAGGTGACAACTGATTAGAAATAAAACATTAAGATAGAGGTAGGGTGTCACCATGTGCAATGAGTCAATTTATTTGACTGTGTGAATGTTGAAGTAAACATTTCTCAACAGACAAAGAATCACAAGAAGCCAACAAAATCTGTCACCTGTTGCTTTTTGCCTTTTCACTCTAGAGTCTCTGGAGTTTCCATTGGTGAACTGTGTAGACAGGGAATCTGGAAGAGAGCGATTTAAGATGTAAACAAGCTAACACTACAGATGGGCATGCTGAACAGCCAAACTTAAGCTCCCTTAACCTCTCTGTCTTTTTCTCTTAGGTTTTATTTTGCCCGTTGGCTTCCTCTTCTCTGTCTGCTCGTTGTGGTTAGCGGTATCAGAGACCTCCAGTGCCACAGCAGTGTCACCTGCACAGCACAGAAGGGGAAGTGTAAAAGTCACTGAAGCGGCTCGCAGACACAGTAGACAGAAACGGCTGTTATTGTCATGCTTTTTCAGTAGAGATCAGAAGATAATGGCTAAGAAGTGAATCGTTTCTAGAGAATTAGGAAGACTCAACGGGAATTGGCACAAAGGGTTAAGCCACAGGTGTGAAACTCCAGTCCTCAAGGGCCACCGCCCTGCAACTTTTAGATGTGCCTCTGCTGCACCACACCTGAATAGAATAATTAGTTCATTAGCAGGACTCTGGAGAACTTAGCTACACAAGAAGGAGGTAATTAATCCATTTCATTCCACTGTTTTGTACCTGTGGCACATCTAAAAACTGTAGGACAGTGGCCTTTGAGGACTGGAGTTTCACACCCCTGGGTTAAGCAGTGGCCAGAAACACAAGTGAAAAATAATAACACACACAAAAAATAATAATAAATAAAAAAATTGTATTCCTTATAAGTGAAGTAAAAGACCCCATAGCAGTGTCCGTGAATAACTCAAAATTACTATAAATAGTGATATGGAGTTAGTATCATATATTGACTCAACCACATCATAAGAGTTAATGACTTAATTCTTTTTTGGGGGGCTTTTTATTTATTTATTTAATATATAAGACAACAAAAAACCCAAAATATATGCTCACTGTTTTGGATGACATCATCTAAGCAGTCATGCCCCAGATCATGACTGAAGAACACGTTTGGATCCAGCTGCGAAGCTGCAAATAAATAATTAATAGAAATAATTTCAAAAATTGGGCAAAATGGATAATGTAAGCCACAAAGCTTCAACATTTACTACTTACCTAAATATTCATCATCCCACAAAAGGTCCGATATATAACCTGAAACTATAATTTTGATAATGAGCTTTTTTATGTATAAAGAAGGAGGCATATTGTAAAGCACTAGCGGAAAAAAATCAAAACTACAAACCCAAATCCAACAGGTCCGAGGAGTCCTGGTCGTATTCTTGCATCTTGGCATCTAACAACCAAAACACACAAGAAGTAAGAAAAACAGAAAGGCTGATGAGTAAGTCTACCAACTAAAAACATTACGAAAGAAACTTTAACAGACTGGTTTGGCTGAGCTCATTTTCTCACTATTTCTGGATGACATTATGTCAGATGTAATTCTCTGTATGATTTACTCATTTTATTTTGTTCTCAGCACTTCACTCATTGGTTCTGTACTTTCTTCAGCTTAAAGAACACAGCACACCACAGAAAACCAGTTCTGCTAGCCATCACCAACCAGTGGAACGGGTCTCTTTTTTTTCTATCTTTGAGAACGGCCATATTGATAAGTAAGAAATGTTTCCAACAGAAAATAACTAAAGACATACTCAAGCCTCTTCACAAAACAGTGCAATGCAATCTATGCATGTTCTCATCCTTTAGATAAAGTGTCCCTTAGTCCTCCAAAGGAAATGTATTAACTCAGCTTATAATCCGCAATAAGGACAAATTGGTACACCTCAGTAAGATTTTTTTTATGTATTGACACGACTTGGCCTAATTTCTTACAAAACCATTTCTGAGGATTTACAACCATACTGAGGGTCATTATCCAGATATGCAGAACACATGGAACAGTGGTGGGCCTTCCCATCAGTCGCTGTGAAACCTCCCTAGATTACTAAATCATTTCTTTTACACATTGGACATTTTTATATTTTTACATCGGGGTAGACTGAATAGTTGAAATCAGATTAACTGAATATTCCGCTTGATGATCTGAAACATTTAAATGTGATAAAAAAGCTAAAGCCTAGGGAGTGTAGTGGGACACAAATGCTTTTTCATAGCAATAAATGTGACTTCATTGGCAATGAAGTAGTCAATGAAGGACAGACTGAAAAGAAAAAGACTGTGAATCCCTGTTTGGACACTGAAGAATGTTTGGAAAGTCAGCTGGGAACAAAAGAGGAGGCCGGAGCACAAAGCAGGAAATTGCAAGTAATGACGGCATTCAGGAAAGTACCATAGTTAAAATAAATGCAGCAGTATTTTTCAATGCCAATATATTTTCAACTGCGTCCTACATGCCTAAAATCGTACTGTGGTAAAGCTGCGCCGAAGATCCACCCAGCTGAAATTTGATAGGCAAATTCTTGATTTTATTGGTAAATGAAAAGCTAAAACAATGTCTAATTCTGGCCAAGAATTATTTGGAAGCAGAAACTCAACCCATCTTCAAGAGACCTTGATTATCTACAGCCATGACTGTGCCCTTATAGGTGCTTGTTTGAAAATATCTAAATACACCTATTGGAAACAAAATCCAGCCTCCAGGATGTTTTTTTTTCCCATTCCCGTTTATCTCGGTCTCACCTTGAGCTTTGCGTTTTGATTGAGCCAGTACAAAGCCAAAACACACCCATACTTGTTATAAAGATAACTCAGAACAGGGTGATCTTTGAAACTTGGATAAAAGACTATAAAACATGCCAGGACAGGTAAGCTACAAAATGCCAGTCTCAACTAGTCAGTGCCTTTTCTATACCGAAACAACCTCTCCTCCCCGCCCCCCAATTTTTAGAAAAAAGAAATCCCAGGCAAAATAATAGCCTCTGATATATAATGATTGATCAAAGGAGAGTCATTTGGTTTGGTTTTAAGAATATTTTCGGCACTAGTAGTCACCTTTATTTAATAGCAATCAGGAAAGAAGAGGGCAGAGAAAGGGGTTTGGGGCGAAGATATGTGCCAAAGGAAATGAGTACAGCTGAGTTGAGGTCTGAAACCTCTAACTACTGTGCCACACACGCCCCAGAGGAGACTCCTTTTAACAACAAAACAACCGTTGCGACGGAGAATGATCATTCTTCTTTAAATGAATGCAAAGACGACTTTCAAGTGGTCAAACTTGAATTTTGTGGTAAAATTTTGGACACACTTTATCAAACTGTCTGAGGTTCTCATCATCTTCACCAAACTGCTTAACTGACCTTATAATATTGGCTAAAAGATGTTGTCTTGTAAGGCAATGTGCTTTTCTTCAACGTACAATTCCATGATAGCACACAAAGTTACCCAGAATTCACTGGTAGATATAGAACTCGAACCCGAACCGTGAAGTTACCGCCGTTATCCTGAACTCGTGACCTATCTTCTATTAAATCTGTAATTTGAAAGCTGCACAAACATTTTGCTAACATACATAATAACATAATATAATAAGTCCTCTCTTAAACTTCCCCACCATCACAGACATTTTTGTCCCTTTCATGGACAGCAGTCTTCCTGAAAATTAAAACGTAGAATCTTCCCCTGATTGGAATAAGCAAAGCTTTGCTGCATCTCCTTTTTAAAGAATGATTGATAATGGTTTCTAAAGTGCCAACAGTCAAGAGTCTTTAAACAAGAACAGAGGATGAAAATGGACTGGGAATAAAACCACTATAAGGTGGAGCCTCCGTATATTGAACCACTTCACCAAAGAGTCACTTTGCACCCCTGGAGATATATGTTGATCTGATTTCTCACAACTAATAAGTCAATACTAAACATATACAGAAATGCGTTTGTTGGACATTCTTTTATTTTTTTTTCTGCTATTAATAGTGGGTTTGAAAGTGGGGGCAGGTCATTTTGTGATCAATTTTGCCACCAGCGACAAGCTACTGGAGCAGCCTGGAGATAACTCGTACCTGACATGGCTAATGTTTCATATTCACGTTAACAACAGACCATTCAAAGTATTTTGTTTTAATTCTACCCATATTCTTCTGTAAGAAAATGTGCTTATATGACTCCAATAAATAACATCCTACATGAAGTTCATTCAGAGTTGTTTTTGTTTGTTTTATTGATTTTTTATGAGTCAACACAAAAAAAGGGAAAGAAATGGGAAAACGGTGTAATACCAAAAAAAACAATTATCTCCAGAATGCATGAAAATACTTGACTATAGATTTAATGCATAGTTATAAATGTGTAACTCTACATTTGGATACTACTTTTGCCCTTAAACTATTAAATGGCATTGCATGGGTGTAAACATGTGGTGATGGCCTAACAAAGAGACACAATGAAGGCAACAACTTCTAACTTTGCTCACATTTCTAAATCAAAATGTGACAGTGAGGTCAGAGGAAAGTATTTGTGGGTTTAAGAAATATAGGCAGTACGGGCATGTCACATTTTTCTTTTTCCATTAAATCTCAACCAAATTTGGTCTTCATGTCCAGCAACCCAGAGACGTCATTAGCAGAGATGTTGTTCATCAAAACCAAGGGGGATTCACCTGACAGCCCAGCATGGCTCTGAACGTAGCATCACGTTTGTTTATTCACATGACATACAAATGTCAAAAGCAGGATGTGAAAATGAGGCCTTATATTTATATCTCCCTCTACCTTCTGGTAGTTTTCTCATTGATTCGCGTAAAATATTAGTTTTAATCAAAGAATATGTGCATGTTTATCCATTTTCGGGACTCGCATATACTTTTCAGAACTTGCGTAGCAATAAAACCCGCTGCCAGTGTGGGAAGAGCTACACATTAACTCCAAATGTGGGTTTGCAGTTTGTTGAACAGACAGTGAAACTGTTAATAGTTTAAGGGCAAAAGTTAAACCCGTATTTGGCATGCGCCTTCAGAAAAAGCTGAATTCTTAAAGGGAAAGTCCAAAACTTTCTGTGCGCTCTCAACTTACAAGACAGGCGCATGTTTGCGACCCCATGTTGTAGTTTCACCTCGACTGTGTTGTAACTAGAACACATAGGTAGCCTGTGAATCCCCCTCATCTTTGATCGTCCAGCAATTAAATTGTTGTTGCTTCTTTGCATGCCAGAGTGCGAGTCTGATTACATACATGCGCAATAGAGTCCGCCTTTTCGAGGCTCTGAATTTAAAGTTAAACAGGCTTAACAATAAAATGATGGCTAATGCATTTAGTTCTGATCATTTAGGATTATTCAAGGTTAAAAAAATATTCTGAATCTAATGTGATTATTATAATCACCAAATGGCTCAAGTTATGGAAAAATATTTTCCTTTTTATTACCCCCAAAAATCAGCATAAATAAAATATTTACGTGTAAATATCCGTCGGCATGCACCCAACCTGCCCAGTTATATGAAGGGCAAACAATTTACCTGTCGCGTCTCTCTGGATGCTGCTCAGGTCCTCTGAACTCTCTGCTGTATTTTGCTGCATTTTCTTCTATATTGTGGCATATTTAATGCCACGCATCACATCAAACGCTCCAGACAGCCTGTCCTCGGATAACCCGCAGCACCACTGCGTATAGGGGCGACAGCATCTGGCAGTTGTATGGCTTTTGCTTTCACTTTTACCAGGACGCCACGCTTAGGGGCTTGGTTTGCATCTTGGTGGGCCAAGACCGCACCGTCTCCTTGCACATGCATAACCATGCTTTCGTTTTTATGTCTCAGACCAGAGGCAACAGAACTAAAAAAATAAAAATAACTCTCTAGAAAGAAAATCATGGTGCAGCTATCCTTTCATTTGCCATTCAAAACAGTTTAATATATGCATACATCAGCACTGAGTCTAATAAACTTGAGAGAAAAACAAACAAAGCTGCCACACCTCCCTCTGTCGATTAACTGTACACAGTGCTGTGAGAAAACATTTGTCCTCTTACACATTTCTTCTGGTTTTTTTTTCTCACCCCATAAACAAACTTTAACAGACAAAGATAACCCAGGACAATAACAGGTAGCGTTCAGATTATCGTCTTTATTTATTAAAGTTGCAACTTAATTATTTGCCCTCCTTTGCTAAACATTTACTGTAAATACATTTTGGGTTTAACTTCAGTGGCCTGGCTTGATTACCTGTGCGACAGGTGGAATTGTAAAAGCTCAAATCAAGCTAAAAGTTCACATTATTCCCCAAATCTACAGTGAAACTCAAGTCATTGCTGTCCTTTATTCTGGAAAGAGTTACAAACCCTTTTAAAGGGACTCTAGCAAAAATACAGTGAGGCAGAGCATTCCAGAAGAAAGACATCACCCCACTGGGAGCAAAATCTGTAGGGGCATTACATCAGGAAATCAGGCAGAATATAATGGCTATCGCTGTTCGGTGTTATGGTCAAACACATCTCGGCGTTCCCTGAGGTAGAACATTGTTCTAAAACTAACCAGGAAGTCTGCCACTAAACGGCTGGAAAAATGTTAATTCAAATAATGAAGAGCTTGGATTGGCCGAGTCAATGTCTGACTTAAATCCACTTAAGATGATGTGGAATGACCTTGAACAAGACAGCTCCTGCTCAAAATCCCTCCAACATGGCTGAAAACAATTCTGAAAGGAAGTGGGTAGAAACTCCTCAAGTATGTAAAACATCAACTGTCAGGTACCACAAACCAGCCATTAATATAAATTGGATTGCTAAATATTTTTCTGATAATACACGTTATTTACAAAGCCTATAACAACTATACCCCCAGCCCCTGGCCGGTTTACCCATTTTATTGCTTTTAAAAATCAACCATTATCAAATTTGGCTTAGGTGACAAAAATACCATAACACATTTAATGTCAAAGTGAAAACTAGTTTCTACAAAAATAATAACATACAGATATGTAATGTGAAATATGTGATTGCATAAACATTCACTCCATTGACAGTGACTGACCTAATTTAACAGAGGTCCAACCAGTCAGTGCCAGTAGGGTAAAGGAGATCACCAAAATGCAGTGACTGTATCTCACGTCATTCTAGTATAAAGACACCTGTCCACTCACTGATTAATCAACATTCCTGGCTACAATTATGGCACGAAGACAGAAGAACAACAAGAAAATCTGAAAAAAGGTTATTGAAAAGTATTAGTCAGGGTGTGGATACCAAAACAAATTTCTAGAGCACTGAACGTCCCCTGGAGTTCAGTTAAATCCATCATCCAGAAGTTGTAGAAACATGGTCGAATAAGACTGAGATTATTCAGTTGCTAATTGTATTACAATGTTTTATTACATGTCAACACTCTTAAAAACATGGCTTAAAACTGGGAAAAATCTAAAGGTTTTAACGAATATTAATCATAAATGACTGTCTCCTTTCTTCTCAATACAGTGGTGCCAATCTTTGAACTCCTAAGATCCTATTTCTAGCAAGAAACCCTGTACAAGGCAACAACACTCATTGTTCATCTGACCTTATATAACACTAAGGGCAGGTGTAATGCGGAAAGTACCTGCCCTGCTTGCTCACCAATGATAACGAATCACTATAGGTGTTGCATAACCCAAACTAATACCAGTTCACCATTAGCAGTGTCCTTTTTGCCTCTTTTATAGTAAAAGCTCTTTATCTTTACAACAGTGCTGTAGACATTTTTATCATTTATTTATGTACAACAAAATGTGCAATTGAGAATACATAAAATCATAGCAGGAGACTTAAGGGAAAGCTGAATGTATCCACATTACTGAGTTGCATGCCAGAACTATCTGATGAGCCAAAACAATTTGGACTCGCTCCCCTGCAAAAACCTGGTTTAATGAAAAGTGTGAATAGGTTTTACAAAACCCAGATTTGCTATGGTTAAAATCTAAAAGTTGATCTCCTGTGCTTTTTTTTCTTTTCTTTTTATTAACTGTCCTCAGAAGGCCTCTCCTAAAATACCACCAGCTTTGATAAAATCTTGCAGTACTTCTCTGCAATCATTTCATTCAGAAAGTTTGCTATGAACCACAGAGTATCCAAATGCTGAATAAAACTGAAAGGGATCTAATAAATCATAGCCCACCACCTGCTGACACAAAATGAAACTGAAAGTAAGCCTACTGGGCGTTCACCAAAATAAAAAGCCTGGCAGACTAACAAGTCAACAGAAAGCAGACTTTCGGTTCTGGATAAAAGGAGGGGGGGGGGAATGGAAAGCACCTATATATCCAAGAGGAGAAAAAAATAGCTCTCCAACTTCCTTAATACTACAACATTATTGTTGCTTTTACAGAAAACTCCTGGCTTTTCACATAAATAAGATAAATAGGACAGAGAATATAGGATTGCAGGATCTAGCCATGCAAATGCTGGAAAGTTAAAATCGACAACACATTTTTCAGGGATCCAAACATTGTCACTCTCAGCTGACCCAGTTACCCTTCTGGGCTCTAATTTGAGCCCAAATACTTTAAATGATGATGATAAACAAACTTACCACAATGTAAATCCGTCCTTTCTTGGAATTCTGTATCTTGGTCTACATTATACATTTCTGCATCTTCTAGATAATCTGTTAATCCGCCTGTGAGACTATAATGAGAGGCATCTTGCAGAACAGTTCTGCTGTCTTCAGGCACATCTGAATGGAGCAGGTCCCTGAAAGTGGTTTCAGACAGTCCTGACTGTGTTCCACGTTGTTGATATGGTGCGTCTGCTGTAAAACAGAACAGGTCATCCACTTTGTCTGCCATCTTGCCGTCTGGACACAGAACATCAAATTGGCCCTCCAGCATTTGGGTGATGTATCCCGCCTCTGTTGCTTTGCAGGCTTCAACAGGTGACGCATTTCTTGTTGCTCCGAGGATCCTGAAATCGTCCGTGTTGAACACAGCAACTCCGTTGAGGGCAGAGAAGTGAAGCGCTTCTCGTTCTGACCTGCCTGCATCTGTGTCACACGCAAAGCTTAGCTCTTCACACTCAAAGACGCCAACGCAGGTGTCAAGCGAACTGCAAGCGGCTACAAGCTCCATTTCCTCCTCCATGTCCAAAACGACACTCTGGGCTTCACCCTCTAGCATCATCCTGTCACTTATTGAACAGCTGCTTGAAACACAGGGCAGCAAGGTCTGCAACATCCCTCGTCCTCTGTCCCAGTTCTGCCACAGAGGAACAGCTATCCTCCTTGCTGATTCTTCTACCTGCTGTAACCACACCTCCTCACTTTCCTCATTCCCCTTGTTTATGCTTTCATTATCACTAGGAGGCTCACTGCTTGCGCCACTCAGCAGTTCTGCATTTTCATCACTGGATCTGAGAGTGCAGACATACACTGACAGTGAGGAAAGAGGGTCTTGATTCAAGTAGGACATGTCCATTAGAACTTCTCCCAATAATTCCTGAATTTCCTCCTGATTTCTCTGAAGATTTTCATGTTGGAGCCACTTGTTCTTTTCTAGGTTAAATCTTGTGTTGTTTGGTTCCTCTATTAATGAGACCGATTCTGTTTGTTCCACATTGTGGTCACTAGCAAGAGATTTCGATCCGCCTGTCCTCACTTGGCTCATCGGTTCTTGGTTGAGGTCCAACTGAGCCACGGATCCTAGAGAATTTAAGTCCTCATCCAGCTCGACATATCCTGGTTTACTCGTGAATTTAGGCACAATCCCATCATTGAGCCAGTGCAGATTCAAACTGTTCCTGTATGAATCCGAGATGATCCCCTCTTCCACCAGACCCTCCAGCAGAGCGTGAACCTCGCCAGGCAGGGCCACGGTAAGAACCGACCTCACCTGGTTCAGGACCTCGGCGAACTGAGCCATGATGTGGCCAAGGCATCCAGCTCCAGTTAATGAGATGCCATCTGATCAAGATGATAGATTTCATATGTATTTTGTTTTAAAGGGGCACTGCTTTTGTCCAGGAGGCGTTTCAAATCAAGTGGGTGGTGTTTCGTGGTTGGAGTGGGAGGTCTGCTTCAGAACCCACGGGAATGCATGCACCAGGCAGGCGGTGGCTACATCATACTCTGTGTTATTAGTAGTTGGAAGTGAAATTTTGTAAAGCTTGCACAACTCTGAAGCCAGGAGCTATTTCTCATCTACTTCATGTAAAGTTTATTTATTTTTTGCTTTATAAAAAAAATCTAAATGACCTGAATCGGAATCCGTTTCAGAAATATTTCTGATATATATTTTTTGTCATTTAAAAATAAAAGATCAAAAACAGATATTCTTTGGTGCAGAAGGATACTAAATACTGAAATCCTCACAGTAGTTTATTATTTGCATTGTTGCAGCATGAAAACACAGTCAGCTGATTCAATACTATCTCTTTCAGCCAGGGACTTTCACACAATGCAAGAGGATGTAATCTGAGGCAACACTTCCCTTAAATATTCAATCTCCAGACATAACCTGCGATGTAAGATGCAGGTTTTATACACATATTTGCCAATAATTCCACGTAGACATTTCTTTACTCTCAAGCATGCTTACATCATCTGGTCAACAAAATAAGTTTTGCAAGCAAATGTCAACAGAAGAATGCATGCAAATCAACTGCTATAATCTCTTTGAGGTACTGGAACTGGTTTGGCTAAATGTTACGGGCAATAATGACTCATAAAAAAATATATTTAGTGCTCTCCAGCCACACCTTTTGCTCAATGTGTTTAGTAAAGTTAAATCATAAAGAGTTAACTTTATGATTAAGTTGGGGTTTAAAATTGGTACCCATAAATAAAACAAAACCCTGTCTGCTAGTATATTAAAAATAACAAATAAATTCAACTTTGCTTTGACACTACAAAACAGAATCTAACAGCATAATCTTTAATTTAGTGGGATGATCTGCTTAGTATATTTGATCAACACCAAAAACAACAAATAAATTTGGCATCTTTTACTTATCAGTAATTATATATATATATATATATATATATATATATATATATATATATATATATATATATATTTATAAATCAACCATACACATTTAAACGCCCTAGCATCATAGCTCATAGCATCATAGCATGATAGCTCACATCGTGTACAACATTCAAAGACACGCCAAAGTCTCTTAGAAAAAAGACGGTTGAAGCTGTTAGACGAGTGGATATGCTGAAACTTCTTAGCAAGTTGTTTATTTCCTCCTTTTGTCCATGGAGAGACAATGACTGAAGAAGTGAGGAGGAGGAGTTTAATAAGACTCCTCCCTCAGGAGTTCAGTAGGAGGTGTTTACACCACAAACCTCTTGCTTTATGCGTTCTTTCAAGACTCTTTTTAAAGTAGATTCTGAATACCACCACAAGTGAAAATATCAAATATCATTATGCTTTTATGCAAATTATTCCATTATCCTTTCTAAAGGTTTTCAAAGTAGATAAGCAATGTTAAAGGATGCTGTCCTTTGAAAATTTAGCAGGAGATGAAATTCAGTGATGGCACGTAAACCGATTATTAAAAAAAAAATAAAAATAAATAAATAAATTACTTTTCTAACAGAGAACCAGGCCAAGTAGTGGGATTTATGGAAAAAAAAGATAGACTTTCAGCTACTTCCATTCGCTGCAGATAGGTTATACACCAACATTGTTTAGCCCACAGACACCATGTGTTATGGTTGCAGGTTCTGGGAGAGAAGGCAAAGCTTTTAGTCAGACTACAAATACTGGTTAGGACCAGATATGGGTCAAGCATGAGATTCTTACAGTATAAAAACCTGTGAGCAAACATAAAAAAAAAACTGAGTACAAATCTCAGAATCAGATTTACACAAAGTTTTAAAACAATGCTTTTAAAAACTTTTTAAACCGTTGGTACACATCGTAATACCAGTATTTGGTACATGCCTAGTCAGAACCATAGCAGAAAACATAACATCTACCTCAATGGTGCTCCAATTTTAGTCTCTAGAGTAAAAACGCTTGTTGTAAGCAGTCATTCACCAATGTTTTAGAGAAATGAGAGACTGGCCTCACCATAGAGCGCTTTTATATCCCTGTGTAGGGTGTTAGTCTGTTGGATCTCCAAGCTACTGATCCTACACATTTTTTTTTTACCATCACAATTCTTCACTTTGGGGATCAGGCTGGTGATGAACATTTCGAAATCACAATGATATTTTTGGGTGACCATTGCATTATGTAATGATGCCAAAATTTGGAGTTGGCATTTCTTTACTGCAACTTTCTACCGCATTCTTGGTTGCCTGATGTTTACAAAAGAATTTCAAAAATAATGAAAATAATTAAATAAATGCGCATAAATTGCTGAAACATAGATAATGATCAAATTTTACATCATCAAGATTTAATTGGAAACTTATTCCTCATGTTTGCGTCTCAAACATATCGGAAACCAACTGCGTCCTTACGGAGACAAGTCAATGTACACGTTAAATCACTGTGACCAAGTCTCAAGTTGTTTTGTTTGTGTTGTAGCTGGGGAGGTTTCACATGTGTTTTTCAGTGAACCCTTGAGGAACTATGTCTACACAGCAAGTACAGATGAGGACGCAATCTCCTCCTCACACTGACTCATGCACAGAAAAAGAGCGTGTTAAAATGAAACTTGGGTCGACTTTTAAATGGAAAATATTTCTTTTAGTACTTGTAAAAGAAATGGGAAACTATCTCTTTTTTACTTATAAAGTTTGACTTTCTAAGAAAACTGAGAAATAGGAAGATTAGACCTATATTTTGCAAAACAGTTCCGTTTAAAAAATGTGATGCCTTCTTTTAAATGGCCGAATATCAGAAAAAAAAGCTTTATTCTTTTAAAGCTGTTGAATTCATTGTAAATCGTAGAACACTGAGTAGTTGAAACCAAATGAGGAAGGTGCCTGTGTTCAGCACAATGAGCCACTGATATGAAATTAACTTGTGTCAGCACAGGTGAGGAACATTGAAATGCAACAATAAACTGACATTTAAAGTGTATTCTTTACAAAGTCAATCTGAAAACAAACTTAGCACCGATTTTATCTCCACTACCTCTTTTCATATAATTTATACGTCTGCCGTTTGCTTTATTATGGGAACTGTAGATTAAATTTGATTTATAACCACATTTAAAGGCTTTACTCTTAACATAATCTCACATGTTCAGCTGCCGTTAAATGACCTACTTACTGCATACAATGTCGACGAGAACAAACAAGACAATCCTTAATCTTCTCTTTAATAGAAAACAGGCTTATAGGCTGTTTCAGAGTGGCAACCAAAAGAAAGAAATAATTAACTCTAACAACCTTTAAATGACTATACAGAGGTTAAGAAAGAACAGGCAAGGCAGTTATTTTCCTCAAGGCCAGACTGATATCTTTATTTTTTAAAAATCCATTTTGTATTATGTAGTTTGAATAAAGAGCCACAGGGTTTCTATGCCATTAGTATTTAGTATTTGCAAGACTTGTAGCAATTCTGACAAATACCATAAGAAGACTCCAACAAAATGAACCTTAACCAATTTAAATCAAAATGTTACTTTCGAGGAGCTCACAGCAAGTTTCAGAACAATTACTCAGGATTTATCCAACTACTGAAACGAGCTGCTCGATGATAAAGCACAAACTCTGTTAAGAGACTAATCACGCAATCATAAGCTAGTCTGTTTTAAAAAGAAGAATTAATTAGCAGATTTGTGGTCTGAATAGCTCAAGTCAAATGAAATGTTTCACTTGTAGCTTGTTCTGCGTAATAACCAGCCAGAGCAACAAATTATGCAACACTGGAGGCTTTCGGCACATTTCTCCAAAACAAGAAGAAATTTATGGAAGAAGCAACAAGTAAATAACTATCTGTACGTGTTGAAAATATAGGTGCATTTGTACTTGTTAAAAAACTGAAATGGTTAAACTTTCAGAATTAGCATATTTTTAAGAATCACAAAGAACTTCAGATGTTCCCACACAACCAAGTAACCTTCTTTACGGGCCCACCTGAATGAGACGCATGTTTAAACCAGTGTGAAAGGGGCCCATTTTTATGCTAGTTGTGACTTAAGCACTTATGTGTGCTTAAATCACAATGGTGATTATTTAAATCACAGTAAAATCTAAAATATTAATAATAATACCCCCCCCCCCAAAAAAAAAACAAACAACATGTGACCTTTCTAGTAAAGATTCCCTTCCTTAGTATGATCATTAGGCAAAGATTCTTTTGAGATTTATCTTTTTGGGACAAGCTTTATTTCTTTATCAAAAAGTGGAAATGCATTCAGTTAGTATTTATTCAAAGTTGTTTGTCAGATTTGTGCTTTTACAGGACATATCTCCTCTGTTCTAATTAGAGAAAGGAGAGCACAATGAGGTCGGATCAAATCTATACACACGAATCAAAGTTTCTGACAATAAAAAAACAAAAAAACAACTCTGTTATTGAGAATAGTTCAGCCTAAAACCACAGCTATAATGTCAGTGTCAGAAGCGTTCTTGTGTGTGTTTGTTCTCCAGGTCTCTACCACGCTCTTGTGCTTCGGTCTGGGGGGGTCATGTTGCATTCTGCACATCGGTCGCTCTGTTGGAGCAGTAGTCCTGGATACCTGGCAGAAGAAAGAGAAAATACTTCAGATAAATCTGCTGAGGTACACAAGTCCCAGTAAACTCCACAGAGTTGGTTTAATGCTGAACCTAAAGTTATTCAATTTTCATTAAACTTTTTTTTTCTTCCTCTTTAGTAGGCTGCTTCCCATTTTTTAAAGTGAATACTTCTTCTTTCAATAGATTTAATCAGGAATTAGACCAGCCTAACAAACAAGTCATCAAAAAAAAGGGACTTCTCTAGAAAAGGGAATGTGACCAAGTATACGTCAAACTTCCCCACTTCTGAAGGATAAAAAAAAGACACCAAATTATGAAAGAAATGGTATATGGGAAATAAAAATGAACTCACTTTGCACAATCCTGCGGTAGACTTCAGCTGCAGGAGAGTCGGGGACTTCTTGGAGGAAAGATTTGCCCTCATCGCAGCTCCGTCCTATCCTCGGGTCAAGTGGCACCTTGCCTAACAGAGTTAGATTAAGGTCTGCGCACATTTTCTCTGCACCGCCGCTGGAGGGGGGAAAGATCTGCGAAGTGTTCTGTAAGAGAGGAAAAGAAAAACAAAAGCATAATCTGGATCTTAAACCACAAAGATTCTGTCCTACATTAAACATTTGGTGTCCGGGCATTAATAATTATTATAAAAACCGACCGTGATATTTGCAGTTCGCCAAATAATCCTAGTGTCGACTGCAAGTAGGACTCCATCCATTATATACCCTGATAATTGACCAAACTGTTTGAATAACTGCAGGAAGTTTGGTAAAAAGTAGGTTAATTCTTCTACATAAATTAATATGTCTGCATAAAATGTTAATTTGTGTCCCATCCCTTTAATATTTATTCCTTTAATATTTTTATTCTGTCTTACCGATTGTGCTAATAGTTCTAAATATAACGTAAAAAGCAAGGAATCGCTTCTGACTGGCAGAAAATCTCTTAATGGAAAAACCTGACGTTTAGCTTCTATTCAAACACACCTAATAAAAATGTACAAAGAAAAGACATAAAAAGAAGACTGAAAAATAGACATAATTTATGACTGTTACGTTTGCACACAGAGGAACATTTGGTTGTGAAAACTTTGCAGTGGGTCCTTCTAATCAAACTGAGCTGGGACTGAGCTCAGAGAGCTCTGTCTGTGTCTTCGTGTGGGACACACAGGAAGAATGTGTGTCCCATTCTTCCTGTGTGTAGAATGGGACACAAAGGCCTTTTGGTCTGTTCCACTTACAAACTTCCTCGTTCCTGTTCTCATTTATCTCAGCTGTCCTGGTCTGCAAACAAAATATTTCCTCACCAAACCTAATCTTCTTCCTGTATCCATATTTTTATTACACTTTTGAAAAACATAAAATTAACCACTTAAAGTTCTTAACAGAAGCCTGGAAAAGCATCGACTGCATGACAGTGGTTCGAATTTGCCAGCAACCTTGCATTTGGGACACACAAAGCCGCTCATGTTCTCCACAACTCCGATGATGGGCAGCTTAACCTTCTGACAGAACCTGATCTCTTTTCGGACGTCCTGGAGCGAGACCTCCTATGATGAAAAGGAAAAAGAGACAGACAGCCAATTAGGAATAAAGGGGGGAAAAAAACTGAGGTTGGGAATGACAGTTCAGAAAATTACAGCAGTTAAAGGAATTATTAACTTTAATGCGGAAAAATGTCTAGATAAGTTAATAAAGAAAGCTACTGACTAAAAGACATTCACATCAAAGCAACAAGTTTTTCCACCATTCTTAATAACAGTCATCCCAGTCTGGTATTTGTTTGGTAATGGAGACACATAAAGAATGAGGAAGTGTTTTTGGTTTTGGTCTGATCTCACAGTTTAGGCCCAGTTAGGTATGAGGAAACAAGCACCGATCAAGTTTCGCACTGGAAAAAAAAAAAGAGAAACACAAACATCATCTGCGTGTTTATAGCCAGAAACCGGGAGGGAAGAGAAATCTTATCTGAACAATAGGAATATTTGATATCCATTTTGTTCACTGGAATAAAACACAATCTGAGAACAACAATTCTCGTCTCAGCAGCAGAGATCAAGTATGAGCCATTTAAACAGCTTTAATCCAGTCTGCTGCCCTGCCTGGTTTTCTTTTAGGTCTGGCTCTACTTTGATCTTTTAAATAACCAAATCCACAGCAGCCCTTATCAGATCTGCTGCAAAAGGAAATGCACAGGCTGGTTTACAGTCCCTCACAAATGTGTGATACTTTTAAACGAATGCTGTCTGAGTTATTTCAGACAGAACCATGACGCTGCTGATGCAGTGAAACAAGCTGTGTAAATACTTTTGATTGCACCATAGGAGGATTGATCTGTAGCAGTAAGGTAGCTTTACTTGCAGCATAAAAAACAAATAAGTGATATGTTTATTCAACAGATAGAGGCATATAAAGCACTTTAAATGCTAATTTACACGTTCAGTACATTTTATCCCTAAAAACATATTATAAGGTAAGGCAGAAGACATACAGTTCAATGGAAAAGTATGTGCACCCCGACAGATTTCTTTACTTCTTCCACTTGTATGAACAACATGACATACAGTATAACATAACTAAATACAAAATGCTGATTAAAAGGATTTAATTTTTAAGGCAATTTGACAATTTCCCTTATGTGAGAATGCAACACCTACACCTATATCTCATCATACCAGTTTTGTAGATAATTGCCTGATGGGATTGTTTAAGTTCACAAGTTAAGTCAGGACTTTGGGCAGACCCACCAAAACCCTTCATTTTGTGTTTCTGAGCCATTCAGACATGGATCACAAAACAACTGCGTAACCCAAGTCTGGACAAGATCAAGCTGCCAAAGTGGTGACAGGGTATTCAGTATTTTTTGCTACAAAGCTGAATTCACGGTTCCCTCAAATCCAGACCCAGGAAAAACCACCACTGCAGATACAGCATGCCGTTTTTATCCACATCTTTCAAAACGATCAAATTTTGTTGCAAATCTCTGTTGTTTTTGCGATGTTTTTGGTCAGCAGTGGTTCTCGCTTAGAAAATCTTATACGACGGCCATTTTTGCCTGGTTTTGTGTTCTCAAATTAGGAAGACAGATCATAACCTGAGACAAGTAAGGCTTACTACAGACCTTACGTGGCACTATGCCTTTCATATTCAAATTCAAAAATACTTTATTGCTCCCCAATAAAGTTGATATTGTTCTGATTTGTTGATGTGCTTTTGGAGTAATTTTGATGCTGCTGATCAGTTTCACTACTGATGCTTTTTGTAGATAATGGCTCTCACTGTGGTTTGCTGGAATCCCAAAGCCTTAGAAATGATGTTTTAGCCATTTCCAGAGTAATATCAAAAAATTCTCTAGATTGGGGCAAAATGTGTTGCTTTTTGAGATCTTTCAGCCAATTTAAATAATCTTTTACTTTTCATGTAGAGCATTGTTGATCTGGGTAGCTTTTTCCATTCATAAATTTAATATAAAATTGGTTTTGTTCTTATTTATGAACTGATTTAGGATATCTTTGTCAGATGGTAAAATCTGATCTGAAATATTTAAATGTAGCAAAAAAAAAGAAGAAAGAAATCAAAGAAAGGGAGCTATAAAAAACTAAATTGCACTGGCTCTCCTTTGTGGGTTTGTTGTTTTGGTTGCATATTAAGCTCACCATCAGATTAAAATGTGGACATGAGTCATTGTTTTAAAAAAATATATATATAAAACAAGGCTGGGGGTCTGGATACAGATCCCATTAATAATTAAACAGGAAAATTTCCCTCTACAGATCCAAATTAATACTCTACTTTTGCTCACGATTAAAAAAATCCCATTAATAATTAAACAGGAAAATTTCCCTCTACAGATCCAAATTAATACTCTACTTTTGCTTACTTAGGTCAGTGCTGAAGAACATACAATTTCGCATAAAGTGACAAACTCTCTAATCCATAAAAGGTGAATAAGAAGCAGTTCATGTTGAACTGCTTCAATGCTCTGCAGTCAAAACAATTTTCTGACTGATTTGTCTAAATATGTTCTCCTTTTTATCTTTGATTCCTTCTTGCTGAGACCAAAAATGGTTTTATATTACGGATGTTCATCTTTTACATTCTTAAATAACAGCTTTCACCTGCTTACCATTTCCACTATCAAAACCACAGTATGTCTTTTTCAGCCATAAACTCCTAGTCATTTCATTAACAATCGTTTTCATTCACTTTGCTGCAGATGAAGTAAATGTATAACCTTCTCTGGTGTATAGTTAAAGTTCTCATCCTAGGTGTTGTTTTAACATGAAAAAAAATAAAATAAAATAAATTACACCAGTCAGTAAAGTAAATCAAATTGACAATTTTCTTTAAACATGAAACATCAAGTATCAAGGTAGCCGTGTTGCAAATCATTACACCGGTCTCAATTTTTATAAAGCAATGAAAAAATAATTGCTCTTCCTTATCTTTTTCACAAACTTTCACATTTTTGGGACTCAATGAAGCACAGAACATGTAACATAAAACTCTTCTGGATTTCATTTTAGCTATATATTTTCAGTGTTTTTTTGTTGTTTTTTTTTACTTTTTTTAAAATTGTTACTGTCTACCAGTACTCTTTTGTTTAAAGTTTCTACATTTTTCTGATGGCAAAAATGTTCATTTTATAATGGACTGCCAGAGTATTTAGAAAATCGGTAGGGATTAAAGTAACCATTAAGCCCAGTTAAAATTAACTTTTTATAACCTACAATACAATGGATTCTAGACTGTAAAGCAAATAGATAAGAAAAATGCCAGAGACTATATACTTTTTAAAAGAACCATATAACTCTAACAATAAGCTGCAGCTTGGTTATGTCTTTGCATACCTGTGGTGTGGTGATGATTACTGCTCCATCCACATTGGTGGAGCTGAGATACTGAACTATTGACAGGTGCTCATCAGAGGTGCCGGGTGGAGTATCTACAACTAGGTAATCCAGTTGTCCCCAGTCGACATCCCGTAAAAACTGCTTGATCATTCCTGAATTGGAGCAAGAAACAAATTGGAGTGTTATATCTGAAAAGCCAAAACAAAAACATCAACACTGCATACAGTTCAGCACACCATTTTTCTTTGGCCCTCTCCAGATCACAGCATCATCAGGGCTTCTGAGAAGGAAGCCGATTGACATAACCGCCAAGTTGTCATCGACGTACTGCGACAAACATGCACACAGAAGAAAAGTAATTTACAACACAGAAATTACCTCATAAGAGCAATAAAACTGAAGCCTGGATTGGTATGACTCACCACAGGAGACCAGCCAGAGCCACTCTGATGAACCTACACACATAAAAAAAAACAAAAAAAACAACAAATCACACACACACACTCGTTAATAGAAGTCAAGTGAAAGTAAAACTGGAATCGTATTCATACATAACATGGTAAACCGTACTTGTTCTCCTTCTAGGCCCATAATCCTGGGAATGGATGGACCACAGATATCCACATCCAGTAGTGCAACCTACAAACAGTGACACAGAAGACAAAGTGTAGTAGTCTGTGAAGAAAAAGACTTACCATATGTTTAGATTTAGTGTTTGTAGTTAAAAAAAAAAAAACTCTACAAAAGCAATGATCAATACTAGTTCCAAAGAGTGTAGGTCCTGCATAACTTACATTTTTTCCTCCTTGATAAAACGTGTTTTAAATAATTAACTAAACGGACCAGTGGTCTTCCTTCTATGCAACTTATTACTAGCTGTGACATTAACTGCATTGTTGTATCCTCATTTGTAAGAAACCTTGAATAAAGGTGTCTGCAAAATGGACAAACTTAAACACAAACAAAAAACTGTGGAGATGTTTAAACTGTTAGCATTGGGTATGATGGTAGAGAGACACATCTAAAGTAATCAATCAGGCAAAGAGCACAATTAGTCAATTTTAACTTAACTGGCTTTGATCATTGATTAGAAGATCAACTACTAAAAGCTTTGCTTTTTCTTATTTAATATATTTACCAGAAAAATCCTCAATTTTCATTCAAGAAATTCACAAACTAGAGTACATTTAGAGTACTAAATGTACTCTAGTGCCCGTTTTATGTTTTGCAAAAACCAAATAAAACACTCGGGACATATGCTGTGATAGAGAAATAACAATAAAAAATGCTATTAATTCCTTAATTATTTGTAGTATTAAAAAGTACAACCTTTCTTTGTTTATGGTCCATAGAAAATAAACTGAATGAGCATGTTAGACCTCAAATACAACCGTAAGTTTGCATTAAAACACCAGCCTCCAAGCTCTCATACTCACCTCTACTCTGAAATACTGACTGAAGTGAAAACTGTCCACTTGGGTGTTTATACATAAATAAAGACGGCCGGAAGATTATTTTTTATCAGCTTACTCATAAAGCATGTCAACAAGTGCTTTTGTTGAGCAGAACATTTTCACATTTAAATCTATTGAAATACACTGACACCAGGCATCATTTACGTTCCCACCTTCAGCGTCATTAAAGCACAACAGCAGCCAGACTCAAAAGCTATAGATTGGTGGTAGTGGTGGTCAGAGTTACATCATTCAGGACTTCATCTACTGCTCAGCATGCCTGAGACAATGAATAGAAAGTAGAATGAGGAACTTCTTTAGAAAATACTTTTTTTTTTTTTTTTTTAAATCAGATTAGAAAGATTGAGAATGAGACTGTGGATACCAGGAGTTACAAAAACACAGATTTTTGGAACACATGCCATACAGTTGACATCTGTTTTTCCACCAGCTCTTAGATAAGCATTCCAAATAAATCAGGTGGTTTCTGGTAACCTGACACCAAAGAAAAGGGTGTGTATGTTGATCCTGTTGGCTTTGGCAACACCGTAATTACTGAATAGGCTGTGTCTCCAGGTGCTATGTTCATATCTCCAAAGCTTTTGGTTTCGGTTTTTCTATTTAGGTGAAGCTCTGTATGGAATCGTTTCCCATAAAAAGAACAAGAAAGATATTGTGTGCAGTGGGAAGACATGTGCCTGCTGTTCCTCAACTACTTAAACCAGAAACAAGGAGATCTTATTTCCTCTCTTTGGTATTTGTTTCGTAGAATCCAGTTTGCAGCAAAGAGGATGTGCAATAAAAGAAGTTAAAAAAAAAACACTTAAAGAAAGCGTATTATTTATAAATCAGACATAAGCCAATATATGCTAAATTGCCTTTTTTAATTGGGACAATCTGTGTTATTTGCAGCACGTCTGACCTGACACAGATCAAACTACAAACTAAACTGCAATGAGTCCTAGAACAACTTCAGGTCACCTTACATGACCTGTAAGCCTGAAATACACAAATGCTTGTTAATTAAATGGATGAATGCAATTTATATAACTAACAAAAGGACTTCTTCTATATTTAATTAAAGAACAGTCAAAATAAATGCAAAAAGTATCCCAAGTGGTTTTTGTCTTTGATTTTCATTGCAACTTCTTTATGGTTTTGCAACAGTTTGAGTTTATTCAAATACTTACTCTTTGAAATACTCAGAAGTATTATACAATCATAATAAATTTTTTTCTAAACATTTACATGCCTCTTTTCTTCTAGGAACCATAGAGCTAAAAATAATGCACAAAGCTACGCTACAGTGACCTCTAGTGGTCCTTATTAGGGTTGCAAAAATTATGCAATGACAAAAATATTGTTTTTCTTTTTTGTGATAGTTATTAGTATGCTTTTATACTAGACATCTGCTATAAGACATTCTACACTTTTATCACTCCCCCTTTCTCATTAGGTCTGTTCATTATGCTTCCAACACTGTATGCAACCTGTGTCTTCTTAAGCTATTACTTTCTATCTTTTTTAGAAGATAGTAGCCAACCAAAATGAGATTGGAAACTTTGCAACATTAATATTGCACACACTCATACTGCTATTAAAGCATAATTTTCAAATACTGTGCAACTTATTCCATCTGTTTCTTTAGCAGATATAGGACCAAAATAAAATCATTTGTCTTTACCACATTATGCTGATAATACATCATTACCTCCTTGGTGCTGTCACTTGCCAGAGCGTGGGCCAGGTGAGCGCTGAAGGTGCTTTTCCCAACTCCTCCTTTTCCTGACAACACCAGGATCTTGTGTTTGACCACTGACAGTTTTTCCCCTATTTCTGCAATAGCTGGAGAGGATGAAGGACTGACATTAGCCACATGAAGCTTTAGTACTACTGCAACATGAATATATAAATATATATTGTGATGAGGAAAGCTTTACCAGGGTCTGGGGCCTTGGTAGCGCCAGAGGCACACAGCTGCTGGTTGGGGCAGCCCTGGCAAGATGCAGATTTTCCTGCTTCCTCACTTGACGTGCCTGGGCAGTCTAAAGAGAAAAAGAGTTTGCTTAGAATCTAAACATGTTTTCTATGTTGAATTAAAATCTGTGGATGCAAAGTATGTTTACTTTTGAACCCCTTAGCATCAGCAATTCTAGGTAAATAAAAACTAGTAATTCTTGAGCTTTTTTTCACCCCCTGTGTAATAAATAATGGCTTTTATGATGTCAAAGTCCATCTGCTCAGCTGAATGAAGATCTCTGGTTATCCTGTCACAACTCAAATGCAGATAATAGAGATTTAAAAAAAAAAGCCGAGTCATGAAGGTTTTACTTCACTGCTTAAAACAAAATGGATGCTCTTTTGTTAGGACCTGAACCGTAACTATGTTTTGGTCAGATGAGAATTACAGAGTTTATCAGCAGGAAACAATCTGTGTGGATTTTCTCATTAATATGAGAAAAAGCATTCCCACTGCTAAGAATACTGCAGCATCCATGATGCTTTTGGAAAGTTTCTCTTCTAAATGCTTGCTGAGCGGCAAGAAAGGACATTTTAAATAAAAATCGGACTCTTTCATAAAGTTGAAAATAGAACATTCATAAGTTTTTCAAAAGGATTTTCACCCAAAATATATGAAACAGTATTTCTGACATTAAGACGGATATACTCAAATTAATGCATGGACTTTTCCCAAATGCTCCATTTGTTTGTACACTTTCAAGACACCGTTACAAGAAAGCTGGATTTATTTTAAGGCTTTTTGCCCATTATTTACCAGTGGTGGCAAGAAATGTGTCTGTTAAATTTTAGGTCTTACATCACCAGTTTCAATCAAAATACACAATCCAGATGGTTCTTTCAAAGTAAAAATAACATAAACGCACTGACAGTCCAAAACCCAATATCTACCACTCGTATTCTGGGTGTTAACTTTTGTCACAATGTTAGTGGGGAGAAATTTTCCCATCAAATACACCAAAAACGTGAAATAGCGTTTTTGGCGTATTTAAAGCGATATAATGTTTTACTGTATCGCTTCAACGTTTTCCAGCAGTTATATTCATAACCAACGTCCTTCTCACTGAGTTATGTACTCTATTATTTAAAAACAACATTCATTTCAATGTACCAGCTGCTTCAAATAGACTTTTTCTCCAAGGATACGGGGCAGAGTCACGGCTGCTGGCGCAGTATTTACAACTGTGACGTTTGCAATTCAGAGAAAACATCGAAGTAGTCAGAGAAGCTGAAACTACTCTAAATATTCTCCAAAACACAAAAGTTAAAACAGCATTTTAAACCGGACCACACCCAGAACCTGTCATAATATTTTAAATTAGAAATACGTGAAAAATAATAAATTAATTCTCACGTTCTGGAGCGTTTTCTGGTATGTCTGCCATCTTTGCCTGAGCGTCCGTCCAACATATTCTTCCCCTTCAAAGGTTCCGCGCGGCTGGAACTTTTTTCCTTTTTATTTTAATGAAAAATAAATACAGATGTTGATTTTCTGTGCTCCTTTGGTCGTTTTCGAAATGTAATGACAACTCATTTTTGGGGGGGTGCCTTTGTTGCGACTTGTTACAGATGTAGGTTAAAAGATATTAAATTCAGAGAAACAGTTTACAGTTGAACAAAATGGACAGTGTCCAATATTTTTGCATGATAGTTTATTTATATGTTGTCATATTGTATGCTGTTAGAATATGCTAATAGTATTGTGTTATAATACTGTGTATATAAGAGAATCTTTGTAATATGCACTAATTAAGCAAATGTACTTGTTGAGGGTTTTTTTTTTTTTTTTTTAACTTTGCATCAAAAATGTGCTTAATTCATGAACAGACTGGACACTAATAACCTTGAAATAT
>CAEFZX010017200.1:0-25996 GCA_903066825.1 Alfaro cultratus
GGTGTTCTTGTTAGGCCTTCTAACAAGCCATCATTTGATTCAGGTGCGTTAAACGAGGGAGAGAACTAAAACATGCAGGATGCCGGCCCTTGAGGACCGACTTTGGGCACCCCTGTCTTAGACATTATGTCCTGATGTCTGTGCTAATGTCTCAGGGTTGCTCAATGGTCCTCCTACGTCAATTCCCTGCACAACCTTTTCTTTGAAAAGTTGTTAAACAATTTATCTTCAAGTAAGGCATTGATCATCTCTGCCCTCCTGTTAGTTCCCCTTTTTCCCCTATCCTTTCGCCTACCATCTACCTTCAACACATCATCAGTGATCTTAAATTGCAGTTACACCTTTTACACCATCTCAAGTTAAATGTCAAAATCATATTTATAACTTCTTTAGTTTCTTTGATTTAGCATTCATTTATAATATTATGATAAGCATAACTCATTACTCTTATTATAATCATAATGTGAGTTATTACAGATGTTCTTCTGAACAGAAACCAAGAATAATCTATTATTGTAATTATCTGATACCAAAGTTAGTTACTTGTTTTACTTGTAAGTGTTCCCAAAAGTCTAAGTGTAAGTGTTCTTGCAAGTAAACCAATATTAATATAAGTATTTTACTTTGAATCCTATGTTATTACTCAAAATGTTTAGATTTAATTCTTTAAAACTTTCATGCTTTGAAAAAAGTAATAATCTCAACTATTTTTTTTATAAATCTCTGCAGGCTGGAAACTTCCTCTTTTTTCAGGAAACCTGCTCTTCCTGTCTCATAACATTCTCTCTTTCTGACTATGATTTCTTATGATTAGATAGAAAAAAGAAGTAGAATTAAAGCAAAGTTTGCAGGAGACAACAACAACACACACAACCAGGTTGATTTTATTGAAGTCTAAGTCTACTGTTGGGTCTAGATGTCACTTGTGTGACTAATTTTAAAGGTAACTTTATTCATTGTTACTGTTAAACTAAAATCTCCAGCATGGGGAAGTGGGATGATTTCAGATTTTCTTGACATTCTTTATGAGCAGAATGGGTTTTATAAAACATAATAAATTTGAGATATCTTTACAAACTCCTTGTATCTTAGTGTACTAATGTGTGAGCAAATTTGTTTGTTTGGCCAAAACAATTTTATTAGCTTATTAGTTGTTTGCAGCATTCCTAATTTATTTTACACAATAATTGGTAACACTTTATTTGACGGGATGTGAATAAGACAGTCATAACACTGTAATAAACATGACATAACACCTGTCATGAACATGAGTAAGTCTTCATGAATATTTATGACTGTTGTCATAAAGTGTCATTCGGTAAATCAGGACACTTTTAATGCAAAGTTGACATTATTCAAAATGTCTTTGTTATGACAACTTTACATTAACCCAGAAATCATGATCTGACATAAATTTGTTATAAAAGTATTACAGATTAAACTTTAGCTTTAATAACATAATAATAATTTTAAAATGTCAAATTTCATATCGTATAAGTCATTTGAAAATTCCCACCATTCAAGGTAGAGGACACACAGTTATCTGTGTTCTTAAAATTCTTTCTCCTCTCATGGGAGGTTTATACTCTTATCATCTGGTTGAAAATATCGCTTCATTCGATAAAGAAAAGACAAAATGTACATTAATATTCATTCACCATGGCAACAAGAATGCTAATTATACAATAACTATTCGATTACAAAAGAAAAAGGTTTTCAGATCTCCAAACCTAAATATGTGATTTTTAACATTAGTTAAGGATTTCTTAAGTGACGTTCCATTTATATATAATAAAAAAGCCCATTTCTGCTCACTATGTGAAGCTTGATGCTTAAACTCAGATTTTCTTATGCAACTGTGTCCTAAAGAAGCCTGTTTTAAAACTTCAATAGAGAGTATTGTATACAAAAGAGAGCAGTTTTTCTTTTTAAAAAAGAGGTTTTTTTTAATCAATGCAATAAATACAATCAAATTTTAACTCCTTGTCGCCCAACCTTAATTAGAAGTGAGCAAAATAGATTGATCACACTTCCAGCATCCCTTCAGCACCGATGGATTTAACCTTAAATCATTTTCTTCACTTTAGATGAAAAAATAAAGAAATAAATAAATCATGATTATTTTTTTTATATGTTGATGAAGTTTGCTTATTTATGGTACAGTTAACGTCAAATTTGAACAAAATAAACCCTATTACATAACATTGTAAATTCCTGTGCAGTCTAGTGACCGCACACATCAGAGCGCAAACTGGAATCAGACACAGAGCCGTGCGTAAAGCCTTCACTCCACAGTTTAACCACACATTTCATCATTGCATTCCTCCATCTCTCACAACACACACTCCGTCCTTTCACAGGTGGTTATTCTATAAGTTCGGATGTGTGAATATTTGCAATGAATATCTCAGGCTCCATAACTCTCGCTGCGCAAAGACCAGCAGCTGAGACGGAAGCGCAAAGCCCCTCACACCTAGCAGCTGGAAGCACACACACACACACACACACACACACACACACACACACACACACACACACACACACACACACACACACACACACGCACACACCATCTCCACCCACCTGCAGCACGGTCTTCATGGTGATCTCGGAGACGATGGTGGTGCAGATCGTCTCGCCGTTGCGGGTCTTTTGGCCCATGATGAAGAGCATCGGGGTGGTGAGCGCGAAGGACGCGATCCACATGGCGCTGATAAGCTTCTTAGTGCGGCTCCGGGACATGATGCTCTTCGCTTTGAACGGGTGGCAGATGGCCATGTAGCGCTCCACGCTCAGGCTGGCGATGTTGAGCGCGGTGGCGTAGGAGCAGCTGTCCCGCAGGAAGTAGTAGCCCCTGCACACGGCGTCGCCGAACACCCACGGGTGGTGGAACCAGATGAAATTGTAGAGCTCGATGGGCATGGAGAGGACAAGGATGAGCAGGTCCGACACGGCCAGGCTGGCCAGGTGGTAGTGCACGGTGCTCTGGAGGTTCTGCAGGCTCTTTTTGGTCAGCAGGGTGTACAGGGTGATGGAGTTCCCCAGAGAGCCGACGGCGAACAGAGCCACGTAGATGACGGTGACTATCACCTTGGAGTAGATGTCGGTGTTCACCTCCAGGTCTTCTTCCTCCGGTCTGGCAGCGCCCGTGTCGTTCCCGACGGGAGACAGCGACTTGTTCCCTAACAGCCGCTGCGCCAGCTTGCCAAAGCCGGCCAGGTTGCGCTCCGAGAGCGTGAAGTTTAAATCCATTCTGCTTTTAAATATGAAGCATCCAAGGATCACGATCTGTGCACTGATCCGTGAGCTGCTGCTGCTGCTGCTTGAGGAAAGCCGAACCGATGCGTGGAGTTCGGAGCTCAGCTGCTTTTATATTTGGCACAGCAGGAAGACGCGCTCGCTATTGGCGCCGCTTTGATGACGCGTGGACAGTTAGTGAGAGTTTCATCTGTGAATGGGCAGATTATCAATACATTTTGCAAAGTTGCTCCCAGTGGCGGAACTAGACTTTTAGCAAGAGGTGGCCAAAGGGGGATAAGACTTTATTTGGGGGGCTAAATACTAATAAAAGGAAAATATTCAGTTTCTCTACGCTGGTAAGTAAAGAAATAAATATTGAGCCTCGCAATTTTTTTCATTTTTTTACTTTTTAAATGTGGGACTTAAAAAAAAAAAAAAAAGCACCCAGGGTCTTTGATGCTGCTTTTGATTAATTAACTGCATAGATTTTAACACTAGGGCTGCATAGTGTTGCAGTTGGTAGCACTGTTGCATTGCAGCAAGAAGGTCCTGGGTTCGATTCCCGGCTCCGGGGTCTTTCTGCGTAGAGTTTCTATGTTCTCCCTGTGCTTGCGTGGGTTCTCTCCGGGTTCTCCGGCTTCCTCCCACAGTTCCAAAAACATGACTGTCAGGTTAATTGGTCTCTCTGAATTCTCCCTAGGTGTGTGTGTGTGTGTGTGTGTGTGGGGGGGGGGGGGTGCATGGTTGTTTGTCCTGTTTGTCTCTGTGTTTCTCTGCGACAGATTGGCGACCTGTCCAGGGTGTGCCCTGCCTCTTGCCCGGACAGTTAGCTGGAGATTGACACCAGCACCTCCTGACCCCACTAGGGAGAAGGGTGTAAGAAAATGGATGGATGGATTTTAACACTTTCAAAATATTAACCCATTATTTGAGTAATCTAGATAACGATTAAAAACAACACGTCTTAGTTGAGCTCGTATTTACTCGATCATTAAGCAGATAGGGGATTTTGGAACTGAAAATGTCTCTTCTTTCATTCATCAATGGCTTTTGATTAAAAAATGTGATTTCAGTTAATTAATTACAGACCCTGTAATTAACTTGATTAAAAATCTGAATCCAGTCCCACCACTAAAAAAACAAACTGAATTGAGTTCTTTTTCAACCCAGCAATAGATTATGAAAAAGCAGAGAACAGTCCCAAGCATTTGAATAAATTTGCCCTTTAAGATCTTTCTCTTCTCATCTGAAATGATTTAATTTAATAATTCAGAAGCATTTTTGTTAATAAGGGTTTTTTTGCAGGGTATTCCTCTCTTCCTCTGTCACAGAAATGCAGAAAAATAATGTCAGACGACAACCATAGGGCTCACCTCAATGCATCACAATGCGCTCAGGACTTCATCTATGGCTGGGTCTCCTTTGCTAATGATCCACTCACAGCGTGCAGAGATATTATCGCTGGACGGGAAGAGAGGAAATGTTGCTCTAATGGTTACTTGGCAATAGCCGGCACCATTCAAACCAGTGTTGCAAAGCAGCTCTGCCTCTTTACTGCCAACAATCCTAACAGAAAGCAGGTTGTTTCTTCCACACTCTTTAGCAGCCAGCGGTGTGTCTCCAGCTCTTCCCATGCCGTGGATAACTTCATTTCTTTTACTGGGCAGGACTCTCGCCTGCCAGCACACAATCAATCACGTTTATTGCATCCACACACAAATGGTTCTCACCCACGGTAAGGCACCTGTTTGGGAGCTGCAGGAAACGTCTTCCGAGAGATTCACAGCCGCTGATATTTTTCAAACTGATACATAGTTAAACAAGAAATCTGTCTATCTGCGGGCTTTTGTTTGTCACTGGGAAACGCAAATACACATGATGCTGAAAGACACTGTTTCCGGGACATTTTGTGGTTAAAGAGTAGTCAACATATTTTGTCTCTCAACACTTGTTCACAGTTGTTCAAGGTCCTTTCATTCTCCCTAAATGAAAATTATGGCAGCAGAAAAGAAAAATAATGCATGTTGGGTAAAAAATGAAATTTAAAGGTTTACAAAAGGTTTCTCTGCGCAATGTGTTAATGCACAATTTTAGTGCAAGGTTAAAAACAATGTGGATTTTAAAGAGTTGAGAAGAAAGATTGTTTTTTTTTCACTTAAGTGAGCTGAGGAATTCTGCTTTATTTTAATTTTTTTTGTCCAACTGTCTATGAGGAAACATTGTTGTAGCAGTAACACAGATGCAAAGTGAAAAGTTCTTAGTTTATATCAAATTGAAATTTTATGTACATCTTATTTTTTTTCCAGGCTGCTGGTGTACTGTTCCTTGCCTTGCAGTGTGTGATGGTGTTGGTGGTAACACACACACAATCACATTTATTAAAGCGTAAAGTCTTTCTCCAATTTAAATGTGTGTTCACTGGGATGAAGGGTGTAACATGGACAGTCTGCTACTGCATCAGGACAAGAGAAAGTTTTTGTTGTAACCGCAGTCTAAAGATGCCCTTTGTAATCAAATACGTATGAGTTGAATATGAAGTCGGCTAAAAATGATAACCAGAAAGTAGGTCAGGCTGTGCTGCTGTTGGAGCGTCTCCAGCCGTTTAACCTGCTCAACTGAGGGAATCTTCATCAGAGCAGGCAGTTTCTGTATTGTGCAGCATAAGACAAAAGTGCAACCAATCCCTCTGTGAAAGCATAAACCAAAATTTTGAAAAACTCCAACAAACTGGGTGGAACCAAGAGGCGGAGAGGTACGGCCGAGTTTGGGGATGAGTGGGAGGAAAGAGGCAATTAGAAGCTTTATCGTTATATTTTGTGATTTTTCAAGACACCTCTAAAGACTTTGTGTGCATATATATAAAATAACTGTTGATAAATTAAGCAACTTTTATCTGTTTTGCTGGAGACGTAGTAATATTTTGTATTTTAGCATTGATTGAGGATAAAAACAAAAGGAAGCACTCAACTGCTGCTACAGCCAATTTTTGTATGCATCTCTCTTTAGAAACAACAAAGTGTGGCATTTAAAAAAAGATGTGGCGACCAAAGCTGCCTATTGTGTATGAGCTCTGCGGACATCAATTACACTACATGTGGTAGACAATGGAACGGACTTAGGTTTTTAAGTATACATATATAATTGCATACCTTTGTGTGCAAAAACAATTATGCTGCCCACAACTTACATCCGAAACAAAACATCTATGCATAGAAACTACTCTTGCTCGACCTTACTGAAATACCTGGCTTAATGTTTTACACAAAAATGTTGCAAATTTCATCTCAGAATGTAACTTTGTGCACCACTGGGAGTATTTCTAATCAAGAGTAGATGGGATAAAAAGAATTCATGCAACTGTGGCATTTAAAGGGGCAGACTCCTATCAGATCCTACTTTGGTTTAATTGCCACCCTTTACTCTGTTGCTTTTAAAATGGAAATGTTTATAATTGAATCAGAGGAGATTATATCTTTAGGTATTCATTATGCACAGAACAGCAAGAAAAAAACAGCGAGCTAGTCCAAAGGCTGGCGACCTCTGCCTTATGCAAATGTTGGGGAAATTGGCACAAGAACAAATTTTTGGATTATTCAGAGAGGAAGATAAAACCCTGATAAACTGCTGTTTTGGATGTTCTGTCAGGATCCAATGATCACCAAAGAGCATTATGGGTAGTTCTGCCCATGAGCCTAATTTAGACAGGCTTACGACAGAGATACCTTCAGTGAGTCATGACTGAGGGTATCTAGTCATGACTAGATAATTAGTCATGATGTATTTACTTGGAAAAACTGGTAAGAAATGCAAAAATCTAGCAAATTTAGGTTAATAAATTTATTTTTTATGCTGCTTTGCATTCCCCCAAATTGTTATAGGAGAAGTTAAAATGACTTAAGCCATCATGACGCATAAAGCTGAAATTGCTGCAATAAATTAGTAATAGCCCTATGTGTTTCTGTGTGAAATATTGAAATGCTTCTTTGGTAGTCACTGTCAAATATGGCCCATTAATATCATTTGTAGCAATCTGACACGTGGCATCGGCCATATTGGTAGTGGCAAAGCATGCAATCTTCTTGCTTTGAGGCACTACTGCAAGAATTACCAAAATAATAAGAAATTAAGACAAACATGTGTTAGATACTTATTAGAAACATCATGTTCTATTCCCTACTGCCCTTTATCAAAACTACGGTGGAGAAGCTGTCAACCAAACCTTCCCACCAAAGTGTTACAATCAAAAAGAAACTTTACATTTTTCTCTTTTGAGTGTTATGTCTTTCTGACTACTGATTCTTCATGAAGAAATTCAAAGAAAAAACATTCATATCTCTGGAAAACTTATGAAACCAGTTTTTGCCTTTTTCCACCTCAAACAGGACGGACACTGCTGGCTCTACAACACAATCCCCCAAAGTACGGTAGGTATACTTTGCAGAGTGTCATGTTCTCAGGAAACCGTTTAACCCACACGCAGAAAACCAAACACATACACATAAAACTGTTGATTAAATGATTTGTTTCAAAGATACTGAATGTGCACTGTGGAGACTTCTTAGGAGTCGTGTGATACAACAGACCTAAAACGAAGACAACTGACTTTGGCTCCGTTTTTCCTGAAGATGTTTCCACACTCGTCTTTGTCTGCGAGCCTCCGGGTTCGACAATCTCCTGGATGTGTGCTGAAACGTCTCCAAGCGGAGCGCCTTCCCTTTTATTCCATTAATCCAAAAACTTAACTCGATAATGTGCTATGCAGAAAAGAAAAAGTAGTCCGTCTGATGCAGCTGCTTCTGTTCTGCTGTCACTGTTCAGCAGCAGGTAAATCAAACCTACAGCTGTCTTTGACAGATGCCACAGGAAAATATTAACCACCCACACATGAAGAACCTAAAAGGCTATTTTATTGTGCCAATACAATGACTGAACCTTTAAACTTTTCAAACACTCTACTGAGACTAAGGAGGATATTGTCACATATTGCTTATTAAGAAGCTGTGGCAAAGACCCACACTTATGTGATAATGGTAAATCTATCTATCTATCTATCTATCTATCTATCTATCTATCTATCTATCTATCTATCTATCTATCTATCTATCTATCTGTCTGTCTGTCTGTCTGTCTGTCTGTCTGTCTGTCTGTCTGTCTGTCTGTCTGTCTGTCTGTCTGTCTGTCTGTCTAACTAACTAACTAACTAACTAACTAACTAACTAACCTAGTTAGCTAGCTAAAGATAGCTAGTTAAAGTTGAAATCAGATATTTACACAGCTCTGTGTAATTTAGCTCATTTAGTTCACAATGCAGAATTTATTTGAGTCTATTTTTGTGTTATTTTAGGCAAGAAAAATGATGTCTCATTTGAGAAAACCACTTCCAGTTTGAGTGCCACATGGAACATTGGTGAATGACAATTTGATCTGCCAAAGTGTTGAAGTTCATCCTAATCCAGACAGTTGAGTTGCATTTCAATAGTAACAGAAGAAAAAATGTGGTAGCAGCTGGAAATTGTTGCTTTGCTTTCTGCTTTGCTGTTGCAGACCAAGAAAAACAAAAGTGTGAGATCAAAATATTGTTTGTAGGTTTCAGCTCAGGATTCAATACTATCTCCCCCGAGAAACTGATTGGCAAGCTGAACTCACTGGGCTCCTGTTTTTGTACCACACTGCACAACTACATGTTGAGCTTCCTCACAAACAGACGTTTCCATCACAGTTGTTTTCTAAGGCTGAACACAGAATCCCTTCAGGACTGGGCAGGTCCAGATCTCTTTGCACACCACTGGGTTCAGACATACAGAGACAAATATTGTGAAGCTTCGTAGAAACACCAAAACCATGTGACTGAGACTAACAAAGGGATGAGACTGTTTGGAGGAAATCAGGAAGCTCAGAGTACCAGTTACACTGCAGGTAGAACAGCTGCTACGAAGCGAAAGAGAAGAAAATATCACTTTGATTTTTATAAGAAGGGCTAAAATCAGTTGAGTAAATCGAGCTAAGTACCTGGAAATGATCTCTAAGCTAATGCTTGCTATAATTGTAATCTGAGGTAGACAAACGTATTTGTTTTGGTTGTATTTTCCCAGAATGCCCTGCACTTGAACAGCTCTGCATGGTCAAGCCGAACTGGCGAAATCAGTTCTCAGAATCAGAGTCGGGTTTATCAGTCAGAGCAAGAACAACAGATTTGAGGGGCAAATGTCCAGGGCTGTGGACTGAACATGCTGGACCCTTTGGCCTGCTTCCTGATTTTGGAACGGTCTCTGTTCCACTTGGCATTCAAACCACAACAAAGTTCACTTCAACTGAACCAAGCCTTAGTGTGCATCCGCACCAGGCCTGTTTAGTCTGCTTTAATTGAACTCTAGTTCATTTGTCTAGAAAGTCCAGTTCGTTTGAGGAGATGTGAATGCGTAATCAAACTCTGATGCAGTTGCTATCACTACAACATGCTCTCTACTTGATATTCCCACACATTTATGATGTGTAGGAATATCACATCAAAAATTGGCATTGACACTCAAAACAGTGTTGCAGTTGTAGCACAACTCTGCACAGCTGAAATGCAGTAGGCAGAACGTCCAGAGTGTGTCTGTCCTGTTAGGTCCTCTGTTTTGCTCCCGTCATTTCTGCCGAATTGGAGAAATTCAGCAGCACGGAACAGCAGAAAAAGACACAGTTTTATAAACAAGCACATAATCCCAATGTTTTATATAAAGAAATGCATTTTTTTGCCCACCCAGGCTTATTTGTGCCATTTAACACCTAACCTACTACACAGGAGCCATTGGTTTTCTCTCTCTTTCATCTGTGATGTCAAACCAACATCCCCGCTTTCTGTCGCTTGTTTGTGGCGGAGTTTATGAAATGATTTCAGTATTGCTGCAGCTGATAACTTGGGTGTCTCATGCCAAGAAGTAAAGTATCCCCACATATCAGTGAGATCCATCTTTCCCGTCGACGTTAACAGATTGCTTTGCTGGCTGGACATCTGCAGCAGAAGAGAAATCTCATTTTGTACTTTGAAGTCTTTGGATTCTTTGAAGTTTTCACTCTTAGATTATGACTTCTCTGCTGAGAGCATGTAAAGAGCTCCTTCCTGTTGTTTACTGAAGCCTGCGCATGATGTCTCTGTTCTCAGAAAGACACTGAGACAACAAAATCATGTTGTGTCTGTCGTGCTGCAAAGGTTCAGCTTAACATGAAACCTAAACACTTTTTGGGAAAAATATACTTGCTAAATGCTATATGTTCACAATTAGACCTTTATCTTGTATTTGGTAGAGTTTAGAGTGTAAAGGTATGTAAACAAAACTATTGCACCTTGAGTCTGGTAGCTGTTCCCTCTGGCACAACTGATGAATATGTGGGTAGTTCCAGCTTTGGATCTCGATTGAACTGGTTTGGTTGGAGAAAAGGGAACACGACGTAAACTAATTTGAGTTGACAGACAGAGAGGTTAACTATTAACACCATTGGAAAGGTTTTATAAACAGATTTTAATTTAGCTTGTACCAATGTTTACATGCGGATGTAAACATTGGTACATTCACATTAATAATTTCCAAGATAATATGGGCTGTAAAATGAAGTCTTCATTTATTCCTCAGCATAAAAGCGACAGGGGAAGCAGAGTAATGATTTTCATAATCAATGCTATTGATAGGTTTCAGAGTGGTGCAGTTGGTGGCACTAGTTGCATTTCCGCAAATCTATTTTCCACTAATGCTGAAAAAAAAACACAATTTCACAATTACGGTGTTTCCATTAAATAAGAAGTTAAATTGAAATCACACACGAATAAGTTTGTTCACACCATGACTCACTAAAAATCATGGCAGTGATACACACATAAGCTGCGTTCCAGAGAAATTGTTGTTGAGGTTTTACATAAGAGCGATGGCTTCGAATGACACTCAACTTTCAATGAACTGTGTGATGCTTTGAGAGAGCTGGTGGAGCCAACGGCAAATTGAAAATAACAAAAACAAGCCGCCGTCCTCATACCACTCCCTGTCGTCTTCTTTTTGCCAGTGGTAACATACACCTGTTGATCATGTGACTTGTGTGATGTGAAAAAACTGTTTCCATTGCAGTTTTGCGAAATACATCTATTTTCATAAAGCCAATAAAACACCTCATCCTGAAACTTTTATCGAAAAATGTGAGGTTTTTTTCTAAATTGGCTTTATATTTTCATTCTGCATACACTGATGGTTAATGGAAATGGAAGTGCAGAGACTGTTGCCTTGCAGCAAGAACATCCTGAGTTTGAGTCCCACCTGGGGTCTTTCTGCATGGAGTTTGTATTTTCTCCCTGCTCTAATGTGAGAGAAGACTAACACAAATAATGAAAAAACCTAGGGAACTAATTCAAGCCAACAAATTATAACTACTACATAAATATTGAAGCTAAAACATTATTACACTAAAATGTTTCAAATTATTAGTATGTTTAGCTACTCCAGAGAAAAGTTTCTTGCTTCTAGCAGCCTGAGGGATTCCTCCACTTCCTGGTGTCACATCATAAAAGGTCCTCTCCACCAGCCAGCTTTTTAAATCTCAGCAAAAATAAATGAAGACCGTTCACGATCTGGACAAATATGAAAGGTGGTCACCAGGTATTTGTACGCATATCAACAATTTTAAGTCAATATGAGGGAAAAAGTGAAATGAGAAAACAAATACTAACACTGTGAAATGACCGAAGCCTTTGCCACAATGTTTATTCTCTGTTAAACGTGGGGAATGTTAATCTGTGACATTTATTCTGCAAACATCTGAAGGAAGGTTTAGATCCAGAGCTTGAAAATGAATTAATTTTCTAAACTCTGCACACCTAGAACATTTTTTTCTGTAACTTGATGAAAGGCAGAATATAAGATTTTAAGGCACCTGAAACATTAGATGAATAATAATAATAAAAAAGTAAATAAATAATAATAATAATAACATATTATTATTAGCCATTATTATTATTATTATTATTATTATTATTATTTTTATTATTTTTATTATTTTTATTATTATTATTATTTAAAATTCAACATGAATGTTTTGCTCATCCGCATGTTGTTGTGGACTTGTCTACTTTTACTCATTACCATTTTCCAGTAATGACTTATAGCTGAGACGACACACTTCACTGCACTCAATAAAACTATGGGCTCTCAAACTGAAGCTTATTATTTTTACATTTCTGTGTGTTCCAATCCCCCATCCTCGTCGCTGTTGTGTTTTTTTTTCCTCATTTCAATTAATTTTTTTTAGACCCACTCACTTACTTTTGCAAAAATCAGGAGCCTCAGTCTCCCTTCCCCTTGGCCTCCCCCCTGCTCTCGGCTCTGATGAAGTATGACCAGAAGACCAGAATAAACCTCTCAGACACAGCTGCCTTCGCTCTACTGAGGAGTAAAAGTACTTGGAACTCCAGATCAGCAGCAAGTGGTTAATGGGTAGAAGTAAAATAAATAAATAAAAATAAAAAAACCACAGCCAAAATTAGGCAGTAAAGAAATTAGAAAATGAATGTAGTCTTGCAGAATTAAGCGACTTCAGAGAAAACTCTGCAAAGCTAAGATAACTAAATCAAAGTTTGTGAGGTTTAATAAACCTGTTTGTAGATGCCAAGGTCAGTCTGTTTCATTTTGGTCTCTGTCTTAGCTTTCATTATCTCCCAGTTTAATTCACTCTATTGGACTCACCAGCCTTTTTATTAGGTACACCTGCTCTATTTTTTACTATGTACAAAGTTGAACAGCCAATCACATGGAAGCATAGGGGCAGTATAACATCAACCAAGTAACTACGTGACCTTCAGCTGTGATAAAAATGTCATGTATATAAAATATTATTTAAAAAAAATTTGACTTTATAATTTCATGCCTTGAAATTGGGCCTCTGTCTCTTTCTCTGCTCTTTCTGACTCTCTGCCTTCAGGAAGTCATCACAACAACTCTTCTCTATTAACCCTTTAACAATGTTTTTACCGGCGCTGCACTGAGAAGTAGCTCCTTTAATGAGCTCAGCAGATGCACGGTTCCACCAGGTGTTTGCTAATTGCTGCTGGCTAGTCTGAAGGAGCTGAGTGGGGAGTTGGAGTGGAGGGGTGCTCTTGGCGCTTGGAAACTCAAACCTGGAAACAAAATACTTTTTTTTCTCTTTTTTTCTGGCAGTGGGCCAAAGTGACAGTTGGCCCACTGCTCCGCATGTTCATGATTGTTTGTCCTGTCTGTCTCGGTGTTGCCCTGTCCCAGGTTGTATCTCACCTGTTGATTGTTTGTAGATAGGCTCCCCCTCCCCTGGTGACCCCACTAGGGATAACAGCCAATCACTCTTACTGTGTAAGAGTGGTAGATTTGTTAAATACTCATTCTGCCTTTTAACATTGCTTGAAAGCACAGTTATGTTCAGAGCTTCTTGCTTTGTATCAGGAAACAAACCTTAAAAATATGTTGTAACTATTGAAGTTTTTGCACATACAAATCTTCCTGCACACATGTACCCTCATTTATGAATGCACATGAAAATGTCAGCCATTTTATTTTACAAAATTACAAAGCTTTATTTGCAACTATGCAGTCTGATTTGCAAGCACCAAAATTGATATGACTAAAATTTGTGCCCATATATAGACAGAATACGCTTGAAACATGTATGAAATATGTAATGACAAAACTGCAAAAACATCAACATTGTGTCTGTAAAATACATTTTACTGATGAACTTCTGTCAGACTTTGCTAACTTAGGTTCAGAGCTGTTCCTCCACCTCCACACATCCTCCACCCAACCCACTGTGGTAATGGCCTCCTCCTCTCAATTCAATTATTTTGACAGAAAGCAATATTGTGTTCCTTTGATGTTATGCTCCATGAGTGTCTCAGATGCTATTTTGTTTCATTTTACCACACTCAAGTGTTAACACTGCCCCTCCTCCCGTCAAAACCCCCCATCGTGACCTTCAAAGGTTCTCTGAAAGTCTTGATAAACCTCCAGAGATACTACTTAAAGTCATTTTACTTGATGTAGCCAAGAAATGAAAAACAAAAAAACAATCATTTCTTTTTGATTCACCAAAAAGTGACTTTGAAGGTTGCATCAGCAAATTGTGAATGCGTGCGTGTGTGGGTGTGTGCCAATGCATGGATTGTGCAAATTTTTTCCATTTCCTTGACTAATTCCATCCATATGAGATAAATGTCCTCCATATCTTCTTTCTCTCCTTCACGGCAGATAACATGCAGTGCAGTTGAACTCTGCTTCCAAAGGTAATGGTGGCCCTTTTTTTTTTCAATCAAAGTACGTTGCTGAATGAAGAAGCGAGGACAGTTATTTCACCAATGCCTTTTCATATATTTCAATCTTACCTGCTAATAATTAAACCAAATCTTGCCGTTGCAAACTGGAACCACTGAAATCCCAAATGCCCTCCCTGACTGTCAGGGCTCAGTTTTTTTGTTAGTTTCTTTAGAGGATTGTTACTATCCTGTAAAGAACAGTACTTCAGACAGCCCAATATATAGATTCAAGAAAGAAAGAAACAAGGAAAGAAACAAGGAAAGAAAAAATGGCCTGTGCTCCATAATTTGTCTTCTTTAAGTTGACCTTCAGGAACTGCACAGCACTTCAGTCCCACAAATGTTCTTTCACTCACTGTACTCTCACTATATATGAAGAATAGGTAATATAATGATGTGTCCATAGCAACAGTAATGGTAATGGTACTTGAACGACAAATGACTAATATCCCTCTAATGGAATGTGGTAGTAAGAGTATAAGAAGTTGCTGATGGGCGATGAACAGTGGGGGTTACTTTTCCGTTTTGAACCATTAAGCAAAAGAACAGAACAAAACATGAGGAAGGGAAATTTTTAAATATACGTAGTTTATGTTCATTTTCTATGTTGTTTTCCAAATGGTTAGACCTTCCTTACTTTAGTGATCGGTCATGCAGTGAATTGAAAGACAAATACAAATACATGAAACTAAGGAAGCATGACGGTTCCCATAAAAACACAAAACGGCTTTACTATCATGAGCTAAAATATCAGGCAACAGAAGATAATAAAATGTGGGAGCTATGCCAAACTTCCCATCACTGACTTATATCAGTTCAGACTTTTTCATATTATTTTATTTAGCAATATCGACGTTTGTATTTTTATTTGAAAATCTATTTGTGTCTGCACAAGATCGAGCCACTTTTTCATCCGATAAAACAGATGAAAACTTTCCATAGTTAAGACACAAAAGCCAATCAGCAGATAAAACTTGACTCTGCTGAGGTATGAAGCTGAAGCGTCTGACTTTCTCCTCATAAAAGCTTGTTTTTGGGAAGAAGCTTATTGAGCTGCAGCAGTGACTAAGGATGGATGATCCAGTGGGAACCGGATGATGTAGACAGGATATTTTAAAGGTCACGAGTTGTGGTGTCCAGTAGGCATTCAGAATATAGTGATTTTTTTCTTCTGCACTCCTGATAATTTGCTTGATGGACTGTAAACCTGGACCTACTGAGAGCCACTGCTACAATACGTCCAAAAATATCTTCCACAGTATTTTTTGGTGCCATTGTTACATCAGGCTTGTTTAAATTTACTTATCAGGACGTATTTTGTAACACAAGATAGAGTTTAAGAACCCAGATGATCTGGTTTGAAATGAGAGTTTTATGGTAGTCGTACGGCATGATTAGAATCCAGATCAAGTGAATTACATGGTTGGCAAAAGGGGAAAATCAAGGGTGGATTTTCTGCAAAATGCAGACATCTGCTCTGAGTTGCACTTTATGTATTGTTCTTGCTCATTTATCTTTTGTTTCTTTTGTAATTTGTTGGGGATTTTTTTTACAGGAAATGTTAGCTTCAGTTGTCTAGTTAAACATAATATAAATATATTAGAAAAGTAGCTATCATGAAACTTCAAAAATACAAAACCATTAGAAGCAAGGTCAGCTCTGTTTATTCTGCTTTAATCAAAATCTAGTTTGTTTGTCTAGAAAATCCGGTTTGTTTGGTGAGGTGAATAAGCAATCCAACTCTAATACAAACCAAAGAAGCTACAAACATCAGTCTCAGTTCTGTAGAAGCGAACTCTATTTTCATTTACATTTAGCAAGAAGGAAGTTGCACTCATGTCTTTTTCAGATCGAGGTTTTCGGATTGTTTCAAAGGTTTTTCAAAGGGTTCGGTTTGTTTTACAAATAACAAATGGTGCAATTTTGGCAGCCGATCAAACCAAGTCTACTGGAATACAAGGTGTGACGACAAACTGCGTCTCTAAAGCGCAACTGCAACAATTTCTTTCTGATTTTAAAACAATTTTAATGTGACTGAAACATTGAGACACTGAAGTGAATTTTCATACACATAAAAACTGTGGCTTTCTGCTTCTCAGGCAAAACTGCAGAGAAAAACAAACCTGCCTGCAAACCATTTTACTGCCTCAGAAATACTTCAATTGTTTTAGTGGTTAGTTTCCCACTGCGTCCACTAATAAAGCAGTGAGGAAAAAGATTTTCAATGCTTTACTATTAATGGCTTCGAGTAAATTTTGTTCCCTGGAGAAAACGTCCTAACAGGTTATTTTTTTTTTCTGTTTAAAAAAAAGGCACTCTCTTCCAACCATCTAATAATCTTGAGTCTCTGTTGTTTGAATATCATCTTGATTTTGTTGCCATCTGTTTTAAAACAGATCGATCATCGTCCCTAAGTTTGCTTATAGGGAGAAATTAAACAATTTTGTCCTTGTCCTAAAGACATTCACTCAGATCTGTTATTCACTTCATCTCGCACTGCCTATGTGAATTCTCAGTCTTTCTACAGTCGTTAGCTGAGTTTCCATTATAAAACTTTGATAATATTCCCCTAATGCCCAAAAAAACAATTTTGCAATTGCAGTGTTTCCATTAAATAAGAAAGAAAATGAGGTAAGTCATTTAAAAACAGTTATCTTCCTCTCGTCTTCTCTGTGGTTTTCACCAGTATTGCAGTTAGGGTGATGAAGCGATTTATTTTTGTTATATTTATTATTTGAATGTTTTACTGTTTGGGTTTGATTCTGGTTCCATCTTCTCATTCAGTTTGTCATAGGATGCATTTCGCATTACCTGCAATGGAAACACTATTTTTGCGTCACACGAGTCACGTGATCAACAAGTGGACGTGACTACTGGCAGAAAAGACGAAGAAGACAAACAGTAAGTGGTTGGAGGATGATGGCTTGGCATGTTTTTTAATAATTAACTGTGTGTGAACAAACTTATTCATGAGGAATTTTAATTGTTTTTTTTTTTTTTTACATTAGTGGAGTTTTGTGCACATTTAGAATGGAAACAGCCTTTTACTCTCCTTCCCCAGCTGTAGTCAGCTCCCTGTAATCAGTTATTTTGTACATTTTCCTCCCTGAACTCACCACTGGTTCCGTAGATCTCTGTTCATCTCCCTCCTTATTGTCTCCTATCGCGCCGGTTAAGTAACTTTTGTATTTTTCATTAAATAATGTCTCACGTGACACTTCCAATTGCTTCTCTGCATTTTGAAATTGCTCCAAACACATCTGTCATGACATGTTATTATTAATATTATTTTTTTGTCATTATATTGCAACATAGAATGGACAAGTTGTTCTCAAAATCTCTTAAATGTACATGCCAGACAAACAGCGAGCTATAAAATCGTCTCATTTAATGAGCCGTAAGAGTATGAAAATAGACAAATATGTGGTTAAAATGTAATTATCTTTGCACTCCGTGTTAGCTTGGGATTAAAATCGTTTTCATTGTAAACATTTTTGATTTGTCACCATTAAAAAAAAGAAAACAAAAAAGGAGCAGATGGATTCACAATGGACTGGCTCCATTAGGCGCTCCGGAGCATCAGCAAGCAGATTCAATAAGAGCTGGACGCCGACGCGGTGCAGCCGCTGCTGGAAGCTGCTGCTCTCAAAGAGCTCTGTGATTATGGCAGTGGAGCTGCTGATGATGGACGCGTCGCAGACGACAACCAAATGACATGCACATCGGTTAATCACTCGGCGGATCGTACAGGCAGCTGTGTGTGGTCCATTTTCAAAAAGCAGCTGAGATTTGGGTGATCCATGGACGCATCTCACAGCTTGGAAAGACAAACCCGCTTAATGCTGCATGAATTGATCATAACTGAGCAGGATTTCGTGGTATGGGTTCTCCACGAATGGCACCATTTTAATATAACTAATGCCAAATGCACATCTTAAAAGAAACGATGGTTACATAAAAGTGTCAATTTCAATTCAGACTGATGGAGAAAAGAAGGAAATGCTACATTTTGAAGTATTAAATGTCTTCAATAAAGCCAACTAAGGGCTGTGAAGTTGATGAACCTCAATTTATTAAGACAAATGGTCAGAGAAAAGTAACCAATTGGAAGAGAGAGTGAAGTAGCAAGCTGTGTTGAGGCTGATTCTGCATTACAAACAACAATAAGAAAATGATCAACATTTTATTCCCAGTGAGGATAATTAACTTAAGTATGTTAGCTGATGATTAAAAGATAAAACCAGTTGCCAGTGAGCTCCTGCTGCTTTCCATATTGTGTCTTAACTCTCCTGTTGTCATGTTTAAAAACAGCCTCAGAAGCTGTGAAATGACTGAGTGATTTTAAATATGAAAACCCACCAACTTGAAGCGTAAACAAATTAACAGTATAAAGAATAAATGTCCTCAAAGCAGCAGAGAGAAATGACAGAAGCCTGAATGGATTGTATACAGTCAAGTGTTTGAAGAAGAAAACATAATTATGTTCTCATTTTCTGTCTGATTCTGTGTACTAATCTGTCTTATGCTTCTGTTTTACTCTCCTATGATGAGAGATCAATTAGTACTGCTTAATGTATCTGTAAAATGCATAAAACAGAAAATTACACTGACATTTATGAACCTACAAACCTGAATCTCATTGTATGCAGCTATGAAAATGTATCTGTTTAAAGTAAAAATAATATGTATTTAAAAAGTGCAGAATAGAACCACACTGTGTTTTTGGAGATTTATTTATTTTCATAAAATATAAAATTCAAAATAGAAATGTCAAATACACCTGTAGTTTTGTTGTTGTTTTTTTACTTTTAGTAAAATAATAATATTTTGTTTATAATATTTTAGTTCTTGTGTCATTAAACACAGCAGTTCCCTCTCCTTTTCCCAGCCTTTGACCCAGGCGTGCTTCAGGCGTACAGTTTAAAGGTTCCTGCCTTTTCTTGTCTGAACTGTCTTGATGGAGGGCTGTTTCCATCAAACAGGTCATTTGTTAGAAAAAAAAAAAAATCTTGATTTATTTCTCTTAATGGTGAGATCCAAGAGAGTTTGCAGAATAGATAGAAGTTACAGGGCAGGTGTGTAAAGATCTAACATAACTGACATAAAAGTAGAAAGTGACAGCAAACCAGAAGCAAACTGTAAAGAGTCTGAACTATGAGACAGGATGGTATGACTTGGTTAATATGGTTCCCTTTTTTTCTTTTTTGGTGTTGGCCAAAAATAAACGGGCAACAAAATGACGACAGGTTCTGTAAACACAAATAATGCAAATAAGTTTCCATTATTTGTGTGACGGTAAAGAACTCAGCACCTTGGTAAGGTGTAGTTTGCATTAAACTTCCACAACACACTCATTCACATTCTATTGACTCTTAGAGGCTATAAATGGATTCTCAGACTTTCTAATTTTCTGTCATCCTTTTCTTCCAAAACAAGCTTAAGGCCATCCTGAATAATCATGTTTTTTTTGTGTTACTTGTTGATTGCCCTAAATTGATTTACTGGCATACACTACTCTGGATTTATAAAGCAGGTTAAAACAAAGTGAAAACTCTGTGAGATATAAATCATTTACACAAAACCAATGCTATTTCAAAGTCACTGAGGTTCTGAAATCAGTATTTATCAAAATAAAACATATGTTCAGTGTTAACCTGCTGCTGATCATGCCTTTTAGAGGGACATTGGTTCTTTTTTAAGACCAAACTCTGCAGCTTTTTTTCCCAACCACTTGCTCTTTATTTTTCTATGTGAATTGACATGATTCCTGTCTCTAGGTTTTATCATTGTGTGGATTGTTTTTGCATGTTTTTGTGCTTTAACCAGAGAAAGGACTGAATTTTCCATGTTAAGACAATGTGCCTGTATCAGTGTTTGGATTTCACTCTAACTGAATCAGCATCAGTGGCTTGTTTTCTTTTTTTTTTCTCGCTCTCATTGAAGTCCTTTGTTCTAAGAATTCAGAACAAACTGCAAATCATCTATTGATTTGCAGTGACTGCAGTCATTGTTTTACATTCATGCCATGTTGTTGAATAAACTCCTTTGCTTACTAATCCATCTCTGCAAATGTTTCTCCATAAATGTCTTTTTCAGCTGCAACTTTTCCTTTTCATTTCACCTTAACAATTACCTACCATGTTAGATTGTCAACATTCTGAATAATAATATTATGCCATGATAAGTTTAAATTCTAATTTATCCTGATGTGAAACAATTACAGTTTCTAGTTCGCTTACTGTAGTTTATAACCATAGTTATCTAATGAAAGTGGAAAACATGCATATATAACATGTTGCAGAAGAAGTTAACCTGGACAAAAATCTGTGAAGTCTAACAGTGCATTTTGATTACAGCCATGTTTCCATCCAATTGTTCAATTGTTGGTAAATGAAAAAAAGTACTACCTCCCACACAGGACCTTTTTCTGAGGTTAATTTCCACCCTGGTAATTTGTTTTTAATCTGATGAAAGTAGTTGGAACAGAGTGTGTGTGTGTGTGTGTGTGTGTGTGTGTGTGTGTGGGAGGGGGGGTAATAATGACCCATGAAAACTAGTGGCTCTTGGAACAGGTTCTGGTTCTGGAAACGGGCACAGAGAATTGTTGAAAAGAAGAATAAGGATGTGGAAGAAATTATGACACAAAGATGAAACAGTCGTTTATTTTGTTCTCCATGAAGCATATCCAGATGATCTGATTAGGAAAGGGTAAAAATGTAAGTGATGAGTTGTGAATTTAGCATAGCAATTGTTGTGGTAACTATTTTGATCATTTTTAACTGAAGAACAATCACATCTGTCAAATCTAGCAGTTTTATCTAAAGTCAATAATGGCAGTTTTTGAAAAAACAAAAACCGGGCAAAGTGCTGCTGCAGTGGGAGTTAAAGGATTTGCATCAGACTTAGGTTCTATGAAACTCCTGCTTTTTGTTCATCAAATATGAGTCCAGCTTTGTGTTCCTTCGGTGTGAAGTTGGAGTTCAACTGGGGCAGTTCTTTAAATAGTGGGGCAAATAACTTAGGAAAAAGTCTTTCAAATGCAGATACAGAAACTTGTCACTGTTATTCCTGAGAAATTCTTGTTTGAACAAAGAAAAATTAAACCTTTAGCCACTGAAAATTTGAATATGGTGACCATTAGCCTTGATCATCAAGGACATTTTATTTTTGCACTAACACTTAGAATTTATCACAGATGAATACTTCTGCTGCCAAATCATACAGAAGTGTATCTATAAGAATCTGATCATTTTTTTGGTCGTAACTTTTTTTAGTGGTGGTCATTTTTCCAGATCGCCACCATGATTCTGATAGAAAATTAATTCTTCCAGTAAAATTGCCAATCAAATTTTGTCTGGTGTTACATCATACATATTTTGAACATAGAAATCATATGCATTTTCTTGATCTTGTGTTTCCTTTTTCTTGTATTTATTTTTCAAAATGGCCACCGTGATTGTAATGAAAAATATATGTTTGCACTAAATTTGTTTGTAGTTATTGCTAGTGATGACCACAACAAACCAAAATGTTAGGTTGTCAGTCCACTAATCTGTTAAACAAAAATCTTAGCTCCACTAATGCTAACAGCTGCCATGGACAACATTGACCACAATCCTTCACTTACAACAGCAACTACAGTACTTAATTCCAAGGTACCAGCATCTCTGCTTAAACATCCAACAAAAGCCAAGAAAGGAGGCAAAGAGTGTGGAAATCTGACTTTGGGACCAGAGACAGTTAACCATTCCACAGCTTCCTGACTTTTTCACCAACATGCTGAAGCAAAGCAGATTCAGTGGAACTGGCCTGAGCCCTGTGGCAAAAATAAGTTTGTGCTAGAGTTTGGTGGCCTACACATTGAGTTTGCAGCATTGAGATTAATAGGAAGATTACTCCATGCTAGCTGCCGGACAGGGGCTTTGATATATCCTTTAGGAGAGGTGTCTCATTTCTAACAGCTTCGAATGTCACCAGGATTCGCAAGGACTCGCCAAGTGCGCCAGGTTACAGCGTGTACTCTGCACAACCTTCTGAGGACAGTCTGTGTGAGCTATACTACTGATACAGCCGAGTTGCAGGTGCTCAACTTTGAAAACTGGTGCGAGATCCTCAAATAGATAAAGCCCCCAGTTTCAATTGGCATCTGATATTTGTCTATGGAACTAACTAGCTTCCTATTCATCAGATCATTCAGAGAGTACAACTTTGAGTTTCATTGTCAGTCACTGACTGAGCTCAGGCGGTACGTTTTTCGCAAACAACAGCGGCAGCTATGCAGGATGGCTACTACTTTCACCCGACAGACATGGTTACACAGAGAGAAAATCCATTTCAGACTTTCTAAGACAGACATTCCTCATCAAGACCAATCTGCTGCTCCACATATAACTATATACTTGTACTTCTGATAGTATATATCTACACAAATCAGATTATTTAAGCCATAGTGGAAATTTGGTTTACTGATTTGTATGTCAAACATGGGTAACACAGTTTTTACGCTGCAATTCAGTATTTGACTTCGGAAGGGACATGATCAAATTGTACCTGATCACCTGATCTCAGAGAAAAACACATGTCTGTAACGGCATTAGGACCGTCCTAAATGAACATTTTCCTAATGACAGTCCTCCAGTTAGCCCTGCTTGTCAGCGCTGAATAAAGGCAGCACAAACCAATCCTGACACCTGCTATGTGAAATAAAAACGTACTGAATCAAAACTGTTACCGTGTCTTAGTTCATCTCAATGGGGACAATAAAACAGCTGAAATGTGCGTACGACTGAGGCTGTGTAGAGGGCAAGCCGGTATCTGACGGCTTACAGAAGGCTCAGGCTGACGTAACATTTCAGGGCTGCCAAAAGTTCGACTTAAAGAGACACAGTGAAATTGTGTGTTATCATGTAGACACTGGGGCTGAAAATATATTCATTTACTGCTGCCAAAGCAAGAGAGGGCTGACCAATGAAAAACGTCAGCATTAAAAAAAAAGTAAAACAAAAAACACAATTTTAATTGTGGAAATTGTCTATTCGGGTAATTTCAGGAAAAAAAAAAAAAATATTGTTTTTTATTTAGAATGCTGGAGAAAAATTCAGTTCAGTTAAGTTTAGTTGCACTGTGACAAATTCCCACCAAACGTCATCCTGAAGCACTTACCAAAAAATAACAATAAAAGGGCCATATTTGTGTGTTCACAAATCACATAAAGGTTTCACTGATCACAAAATATGTTTTAAAAGTTCTAGAAGAATTGTTGTAGAAAATCATAGTACATGTTTGAAGTGTCTAAATATTAAAGTTTTTAAACTAGAGAAAATTAAAGATGATCAAGATAAAACTAAGTAGATGCAAAATAAATAAATAAATAAATAAAATAAGTCAAGTCAGAAGCTGCAATTGGAAGGTCTGCATTTTACAAAATGTTTATGCTTGATGTTTTGTTGGATTGCAGAAAACTGTCAAAAGAACACATGTTAAGGTATCTACTGTATGTTGATTAGAGATATTGTAAGCCAACCATTCTTCTTGGTAAAGTTCCTTACACAGCCGCAATATTAACAGAAAAAGAAAAGTCAAGGCTTTTGCTATTAATGACCTGAAAATAAAAATCCGATTGTAAATGAGTTTTTATTGGGATTCAGTTTGGATCCACTTGTCAGCACTAAAAAGCAGAAAAAGGAGCAAATAACGAAATACCAACCAATAACTTCATTAGCAGCAGAGGAATTATTCATACATTAATCATAATTTAGTCAAATCTTTTTTCTAAACAATATTCCTTTTTTCTCTTCTTTGACCTCATTTACCTTACTGAACTCTAATTCTATCTATGTAATTAGAGAAAATATGGGCATTGATTGTGATTATACAGATACCAAGTAAAGTGCATAATTCTTTGCAAAATTTATGATAATCTGCATTAAATTGCATAATGATTCTCCATTTTATCAGTGGTTCATTTGCCCAGAGATTTGGCAAACGCTGCAAAATTCTGTAAAGCATATCATTAACTACAAATTAGAGTCTAAGCTAGTTTGTCCAAACTGAAATGAGGTCTTTCAAAAGCATCTTGCAAAAACTCTGGCATTTTTGATACATATTCATGTAAGTCACATCCAGTGTAGAAAGTATCCATTTCTCTAACAACGGAATATCTTCTCACAGAAGAAGCAAAACAGAAATGCTTCTGCTGTACTGCTGGTTTTCAACACTTTACTGAATTTGCTACTCAGATTTCTCTCCAGTAATGTGTACTAAGTATAGTTGCGAGGGAGATCTTTAGAAATGAAATATACATGAACCCTGGAGCTCAAAATTTCACATGAATGCATTTCGCCGGTTGATTGGCTGGAGGTGGACAACTAATGGTCACTTCACTGCACAAATTCCACAAGACAAAAATGAAAAAGTTCATATCGAGCCCATTAAACGTCATGCTGAGGGCAGCAGAAGACCTGATGCTGTAAGGAAAGAGTGAACAGCTGGTAGCCATCAACTTATATAATACACCCCTTTTATTCTGATTAACTGAAAATAAGACAATGTATGCAGAAGAATACAATATGTACCACAGTAAATATCTGTATTTACATGTAAGGAATGTGCAATCTAATCCATTTATGAATTAATAAATTATGTAATCCCTGAGTTACTCTTTAAAATCCAATATCTTTTACAGTCTGCAGCTGTGCATTAAAAACACATTTTAAGATCGAGCGCTTCATTTTCAACATTCTGAACACGATACGTCCAGGATTCAGGCACATGTTCTCACCAAGGGATTTTTTTCCCCCCCCGTCTCTCTTTGTCATGTCTGCGCTTGTTTATTTTTCAGCAGGAAACCACATTCAGCGCAAGGACAAGTGCAACATGACACAAAAAACAGAGCCAACATACTCACACTGGCTGACCTTGATATGTGTGTTTGTGTTGGTATGTAATAGGTTATTTGATTTTGGAACCCAATGAAGCAGATTGCAGCGACAGCAAAGAATAGAATAGAATAGACCTTGATTGTTCACCCTGGTAGAAAAATAACTTTGGCTCATTAGCATAAAATGTGAAGTTAAAAGAATTTAAAAGAGACACACAGACAGAAATCTTTGTACTTCTATACAAACTGAGGACTTTGTGTTGGCCTCCATTCATTTTAGTCATTACATAAATGCCTAACACAGACATTTTTCCTAACCCTAACCATTACTAGTCTATAATCTTATGCAAAACTTAATTCCTACCATTCCTCTAAAACTAACTTGCATAGTTATATAAATTCTGTTTTTACGTTGTGTGGACATGGAAAATGGCCTCACAACTTCAAATGTCCACAATGTTGGTTGTTTCTCAAGAGGAAGTGTGTGTGTGTGTGTATGTGTGTGTGTGTGTGTGTGTGTGTGTGTGTGTGTACATTTTGTGTGTCAAATTGTACACACACACACACGCCCC
>CAEFZX010017201.1:0-20205 GCA_903066825.1 Alfaro cultratus
GATTTCTAGAGGACGTACGAACTCTTCGTGTCAAAAACCAGGTTCTGCTGACTGGCAGAGTGAGTACATGTAGTAACAAACACGCAGGCTACATGTCCCTGTTAGCTAGCAGATAAACGCTGCATTAGCTAAGCTAACGCTGCTAGCTGGGCAGTAAGTACTACAGTAAATATCACTACTTAGTATTACACAGGCGGATGAGTACTGAAGTAGTTATATAGTACTTATATTGTTTATAAGTACTTTATAGGAACGAGAGCTACTTCTGAGCTTGTGGCTTGTTTATTGTTGTCATAGCAACTGCCTACCAAGATGGCTGTCAGTTAAAATGTGACGTCACATGAGAACTGTTACATTAATGTTCTTTAGTTCATTAGTCACATGTAGAAATGTGATTTTCATCCTGAAGCTTCAGAACCGGCCCGGTTCTGACCAGTCTGAACCGGACTGATCAGAGTTGATCCTGGCAGCTGATTGGTTCACAGTGATTTATAAAAAATATTTTTTCAGTGTTTGCTCTGCTCATTAGTGGCCGACTCTGTGTGTCTGAGTCAGTTCTGGTTCTGGTTCCGGCTGCCTGATGGGCGGTTCGTCCCGGAGGAGGCAGCCGAGCGTTTAAGGAGCTTTTAACTCAATAAAATAAAAACCCCATGGCAACCGGGCCTTTTCATTCCTCTGCACATTACCATGGAAACGGAGCCGCCGTTCCATGATATTAGGACAACATGAGGAAATGGATGCAGCACTGGAGCCCTGCGGTGGCAGCAGGTCCGAACGGACCGGCGGTTCCGTCTGCCGGTCAGAACCCGGACCCAGCCAGAGAGGCCTGCTCCACACGGCTGTGGCTTCCTGCTGGAGAGGTTCAGATGAAACTCACCAGACGAGGCGACGAACAGAACCGTCTGGGTTCAGATTCTAAAACCTGCTGGACGGGACGGAAAGCCGGAAGGTTCACAGCAGAGGCTCAACTTCAACAAATCCAGAACTCTGCTGGAAAATGGCCGACTACAGCGTCACCAAAATGCCGCATACGTAGCCGCTCCCAGGTGGGCGGGGCTTGTTGCTCCAACACCAATGTCTCCTCTGATTGGCTGACAGAAGATGAGCGCTAGCGCCACCATGGCTGAATTACGAATACATCTCATGCTCACGTCCATGATTTTTATTGTTCATTCTCATGATTTAGATTTAATTTCTTATTTAGCGGAAACATCCGACTGTGAAATTGTGTTTTTTTCAGAATTAGCAGAATAAAGACTTGAGCGTTAGAACCTGAGCCTCAGTTCTGGTCCAACTCATGTTTCAGACTCTGAGCAGCAGCTTCAGGTTCAGACCGGAGGAACCTGAAGCAGGCAGCCATGTTTACCCACAGGTTGAATATGTAGCAGCAGCAGCAACTGGAATCCCATCAGACTGATTGCTTCAGACCAGCTCTGACCACCGCAGCCAAAACGGCTCTGACCACCGCAGCCAAAACGGCTCTGACCACCGCAGCCAAAACGGCTCTGACCGCAGCCAAAACGGCTCTGACCACCGCAGCCAAAACGGCTCTGACCACCGCAGCCAAAACGGCTCTGACCGCAGCCGCAGCGCCGCGATGGCCTGAAGTCGACCATCACAGCAGAGACACAGCAGAAAGAAATTCGATCTCGAACTCTCTCCCCACTGAATTACAGAGTAAACTGTGTCACCGACAATCTACTCACGCAATAAATGTTTATTTCAAAACTTTATAAAGTATTGGTGTTTATTCTGAATGCAACATTCATTAGGAGAATTAAAAACAATCTGACTAAATCGAATATGTGTCAGTCTGAACCGTTGCAGCAACCAAAGCCACAAACGGCCTCTGGTCTGGAAACTGTCTCCGAGGTCAGAGGTCAGCCTGATCTCTGGGTTACAGCTGGAACAACTGAAGCTGACTCTAGATCTACAACTCTAGATCTACAACTCTAGATCGTTCTTTTATCTTTTAGGTCCAAAGATAAAAACTTCAGTTTGGGCTGATCCAGACATTTATCCGTTTATCTGTTCACTGATTGGGTGGGTTTGATTTCAGCTTCTAGGAACAACTATCTGGATTTATACCAACTGAAGATGTTTTCTGCTGCAGGTAGGATACTGACTACCCATAACCAGCCTGTGAGCCGTCCCTTTAAGAGGGATTTGATTGCAACTGCTAGGTAAATAATGAATGTTGTGGCTGATCCGGTTGGAGCAGAAATCCTTCATCCTCTGCTCTCATTACAGCTGCTAGTCCAGCCGACCCGTTTGGGTCAGAACCACGGCGAGCACACAGGAAAGATCAGCTTATATAACAGCCGAGTTTTACTTCACTAAACTTTAACATCCTCAGTGAGAGCCTGCAGCGTCTGGCTTTGATGTAAACACAAGGAACCTCAAGAGACACACACACACACACACACACACACACACACATCCTTATACTTCCATCTAACTCAGGACTTTGTTTTCACTTTCATTTTATTCACATTATTTCTGACAAACTAGGACTGTAATTCATTAATCGCATTTTAATCAAGAAATAGTGACAAAATCAGCAACATTTTCATTTCAAATGATCTTTTTTCATCTAAATTACTGAATAAATATCAGATCTGAACATCAGAGATGAGTTTGTGGAGCTTCTTTAGAAATCTGGACGGTAACATTAGCATTAGCTTCTACATGTTAGCATTCAGATCCTATTTTAGGTTAGCATAACTTCACTGCTAGGCTAACTGCTTTTAGCACAACATGAACACAACAACATTGTTTTCCAGGGTCCAATCAGATCGTTTAGAAACAGAGATTACCTCCATGGCTGTTAGCGGGATTAGCTTGTGCGTCAGATTTACGGCCGTACCAGAAACGCCAATTCAAAAGTTTCGGCTCGGGTTTTTGAATGCAAACAAAAAACGGAATTAATTGAGCTAAAATCTTTAACAAAATGAACACTTTAAAGTGCCAAACATACTCTGAACCCAACAACAGAAAGAATTTAAATTTCAACATTTCATTTCTCTTCAGGATCAATAAAGTATTTCTGAACTGAATTGAAAAGTGAAAAAAAAAAGTTGGGTAAAAATGTTGCTATATCAACTAAACGTTTTTCTGAAGGATCATTTTGTTTACAGATCTTCATAATTGTTTATTTATTTTGGATATTTCAAATGTCTGTGCTAAAAGTTCATTAGACTTTAAAGTTTGATCTCTGTGTGATGTGTACATACACACACACACCCACACACACACCTCGTGGTTTTCTGGAGTGAAGGATGAAACTGGCTGCAGCCTCTGAAGCGTCGCTGATTAATTAGAGATTTGTCTGGATGATTGGAGGTTTGGGAGGCAGAAGGATAAAGGAGGAAAATCTGCTGACCTAATTAGGGGAATTTCATTTCTCACTGACTCCCTTTGACTCAGACCTTGATGAGGCAGATTTTGAGGCCAACTTGTCTCTGATGTGGAAAACCAGCAGAGAAAACATGGCGGGAATAAAAGCTGCTGGTTCTGAACCTTTGGTTCTCCGGGTTTTATTCTGTATCTCTCTGTAAGTCTGACTGTAACGCAGCTGACAGCATGTTAGTTCAGCACTGAGTCACTGATGGCGGTTAGAGGCACGAAGCTGTGAGACAAGAGAGGAAATCCACTTCCTAACATCGTTAACATGACAGGAGGTTTGAGCAGCTCTGCAGTGAAACACCGGATAACATCTGATGGAAACAGGAGCTCCTCGAAAACTGGGCTGTGAAGTTACACTGGGAAAAAGTTTTCACAGAAATAATACATTGATTCATTATAATGTAAATACACTTAATGTAAATAAACAGGAAGTCTTACATTTTATTAGTAGACATCACTTCCTGTTTTCAGCTAACATGTCGAGACGAAAAGAATCGCTGATTTAAAGAAAATCTTTTCTTTAAAAGTTTGTTTGCAAGATAAATATTCAGGATGGAGCTAAACATGTAGCAAGACATGAGATAAAAATATAATTAAAGACAAGCAACTAATAATAACAATAATCAATATTTTATGTTAGTTTTATCTGAACATTTTACATTTTTAGTCCAGTTTTATTTTCTTCTTCTTGCTGCTGACATCTGGAGCATCTGGAGCCCAGGAAGCTGCAGATCTCTGCCTTCCATTTCCTGTTTGTTTTCCATCATTTCCTGTTTGTTTTCCATCATTTCCTGTTTATTTTCCATCATTTCCTGTTTGTTTTTATCATTTCCTGTTTGTTTTCCATCATTTCCTGTTTATTTTCCCTCATTTCCTGTTTGTTTTCCCTCATTTCCTGTTTGTTTTCCATCATTTCCTGTTTTTTTTCTTAGTTCCAGTTTATTTTTTGTTTTCATGCTTCTGGTTTTGATTTCTATCCAAAAACATTTAGGTTCACTTGAACTGTTTTTGCTGCTGCTATCAACCTTCTGAAACAAAGAGCTCAATGAAATGTGTGAACGGCAGCGTCTGTCTGCTGATCAGGGTTTTCCTTTTGTTTTTCTCGTTGAGCAGAAATCCTGGCTCTGCCAGGTGGCTTTAATTGGACGGAGTATTTTTAAGGAGCGTGTTTTCTTCTTGTGTTGTTAAATGTCAGGAGGGAGAGAAGCAGGAGCACAACAAGGTTGACGTGAGCTGACCGAGCAGCAGCTGCAGTAAACAGCCTCTAATCCGACATCTAAAGACTGTAATTAGTGCAGGAGCACAAACACACTCGACCCGCTTCGTTTCCTGTCTGTGAAATGATTCGTACGGAGAGAGGAAGTTTGAAATGCGCCGGTCAGTCAGGAGAATCTCCCTGGAGGAGAAAAGATTTCAGCTGAAACGGACAAGAAAATGATTTAATAGAAACCAGATTGAGTTTAATGAGTAAAAAATGGTGAAAAATGTCAGACTGCTGTGAAATTACACTGTCAAGATTTTGTTGAGAAAAAAAATAAGAGCAGGATTTTAGTTTGATTTTCTGATACTTTGCTAAATTTATGTGTTCAGAAAAGTTAGAGCAACGAGTAAAATAATTATTTAGTGAATTTATTGATTTAAGTTAAAATTGCCCATTTTATTTGTTGTTTATTTATTTTGGATATTTAAAATTTCTTCCAGTTCCACAGCTAAATGTTTATTAGAATGAGCAGCAGCAACAACAGCGGCGCTGCTGGGAGTAATGGAGGTTCTACCGACTGGAAACCAGTCAGTCCAGTTACCAGTCAGTCAGTCCAGTTACCAGCCAGTCAGTCCAGTTACCAGCCAGTCAGTCCAGTTACCAGCCAGTCAGTCCAGTTACCAGCCAGTCAGTCCTGACAGCAAAGTTAAATATTTAGTTTGAAGTTAAATATTTAGCCTGAATGATAAGTATTTAGCTTCATTTAGTTACTATGGCTAAAAAAGTGGCTGTATTTCTTCCCTTATGACACATAACCTGAAATTATTAGTTTTTACTTTTAATGTTTCCTGAAAGCGGCTCTGCTGTGTTCATATTTAGCTGCTAGCTAAAGATGCGGCTAAACGGAAGAAACCTGATGGTTTCATCTGAGGTGTGATTCTTAAAGGTCCATCCAGGAGGAAAATATGGCCAGCTGACATCATTAGATCTATTATTAATGGCGTCCTGACACCTGTCTGCGTGAAAGCACACCTGATTGGCTCAAACAGTCCAATCCGCTGAAGCTAACGCGGCGCCGCTAACCTGCGAAGACGCGGCAAAACGCCCAGCGACCCAATGATGGTGTGATTGTTACACTTCTCTTAAATAGCAGCGGCAACACTTAGCCTGAGAAATGAAGATCATTAGCACCAGCAGAACACACTCACACACACACACACACACACACACACACACACACACACACTCACGCGCCTCCCTGCCGCCGGGGAGGAAACCCTGGCGGAGGCCAGCAGGGAATCTACAGTGAGATTTTTCTCAGCTTCGCAGCGAATCGCCAGGATTCCACCTGTGAGTCAGCAGCTAAAAAACTTCTGCATCAACATTTGTCTGTTTAGAAGCAGCTCTAAATGTGATGAGCAGAAAACAGGCGAGTTCTCTGAGATGGACGACAGCTGATCTGATGCATTAGCTGCGTTTCCATAACGATAAACTTTGTCAATATTCCACTAATGACCAAAAAAACTATTTAGAACTACAGTGTTTCCATTAAGAAGAAATTCAATTAAAATCACATAACTATGTTTGTTCTCTTGACAATCATTAAAACATAAAAACCATCGTCCTCCGACCACTTCCTGTTTGTTGATCAGGAGATTCTGTGACTTGAAAAAGTTTTCCATTGCAGTTTTGAAAAATAAATTTGATCATCTGCATTTTGTTTTCATGGCTGGACGGAAAGAATGGAGCCGTTTGATCAGAGGAACCAAACTTTTTCCCTCCACAGCGTCATACCAGCAGAACCCGGATCATTTCCTCTACTTCCTGTTTCCTGGAGACTCCCAGGGTGGAAGCAACTTTCATGTTTCCATCGCTCTTCCTCAGCTCAGCTCTCCTCTTCCTCAGAACATGAAGGATCCTGTTGTGTCAGCAGAGAATAGGCTGACCTTGGATCAATGACCTTGGATTGGTGACCTTGGATTGATGACCTTGAATTGGTGACCTTGGATCGGTGACCTTGAATTGATGACCTTGGATTGATGACCTTGAATCGGTGACCTTGGATCGGTGATCTTGAATTGATGACCTTGGATCGATGACCTTGAATTGGTGACCTTGGATCGATGACCTTGGATTGAAGTGTGAAGGTTGCTGCCTCTGGCTTGTTTTCTTGTTTCTGCAGATCGGGTTCTGGGCTCGTTTGTTTTTGTCTGTTCTGTTATAAACTCTGGATTCTTTGTGAATAAATGAACTTTGGTGAACTGGAGGAGCCAGATCTTCAGTTTTCCCGCCGCCTGCCTTCCTGATCAGAAATCTGTGGCAGAAAATGTGATTAAATCTGAACAGACTGAGGAGCGGAAGGCGTTTCCTCTTGGCTCCGCCCACCGTTTCCTCTTGGCTCCGCCCACCGTTTCCTCTTGGCTCCGCCCACCGTTTCCTCTTGGCTCCGCCCACAGCTTCCTGCCGTGGAGGACCATCGGGTGAAGCGATGCAGCTGCTCTTCCTGTGATGAATCTGATTGGCTGATTGAATTAACCTGAGCATCGAGGGGCGAAGTGTTCGCTTCACTCTGCAGAACATTTTACTGAAACCATTCGACCAAAAACGTCTGGAGAGGAGATCGGACCGGGACCCAAGCAGAGCAGAACTAACAGAACCAGAAGAGTCCAAAACGTCTCGGTTTCAGCTGCGCATGTTTTATCACAGCTGCAGCACAAAAACACCAAATATCACCAAATATTCTGCTGCAAAAATCTGATTCCACTGGAAACGAGACAAAAGACATGAAATCGTTTTAATAATCCAGTAATTCCTTCAAATTGATTAACAATTCAAGTTCCACTGGTGAATTATTTCACTTATAATATGAAAAACTGTGTTGCTGTGAGAGAAATATAACTAATAATTATTTCACAGCTGGACTTCTTCTGTGGTTTCAAGACGATTTCCTTCTCACCTAAAAGGAGTTTCACTGATAAAAAATCAGATTTTAATCTAAGAATCAGAAAAGTTTAAACTACTGATGTGAATCTTAAAAACAGGCCAAACAGCTTACAACTTTTGTAATAAGAAACAAATTATTTTCATATTCTAACAACAGGTCGACATAAAATTCAAAGTAAAAAATATTTTGAAATGATGAATCAGATCTCATTCAGAAACTTTTCTCCTCTTCAGTGAAACCTGTGAGGTCAGGATCTCACAGTCAGGCTCACCTTTGACCTCCCGTTGCCGCTCAGACGTCTGCAGGAAGCGGTTAGCCATTAGCTTCTGTTAGCTAGCAGAGGTGGAAACAGAGGAAGAGGAGGAAGGAGGAAGATCCAGCATCAGGATCTCCTGGTTTAGCTACTCATCCTCTTTATCTGCTGCTGGATAAAGAACCAGAACAACTAGATGCTGGAGCCGTCCAGATTATTTTAATGAGTGTAATCTGCTCAGATTTCATCCTGATAACGACAGGAAGGCGTCTGCCGCCTGAGGATCCACTTCCTGAGGATCCACTTCCTGAGGATCCACTTCCTGAGGATCCACTTCCTGAGGATCCACTTCCTGCCCTGAAGCCTGAAGACAACATGCAGATGTTTTAGTTAAAACTGCAGCCAAATGTAAAGCGCATCTGAATCTAAAGATTTACAATTAATCTGCCATAAAACATCCAGATTATTAATGTTTTCTTCTCAGAACATTTATCTGTAAAACTTACAGAAAACCTGCTTTATGTTCCTAGTATTTAATAACATCAAATATGAAAACTGGAAGCTTTATGGGTAAAATATAGAATATTTTACCGGCCATGTTTACAGGAAGATTATAATCTATTTTGTTTTATGGAAAACCAAGATGTTGTTCTGTGTCAGCTTTCAGCGCACATGGCCTACATTTGCCCAGGTGTGTGTGTGTGTGTGTGTGTGTGTGTGTGATGTTAAACACTGCCCAAAAGCAGCCATCCACATCCTTAATAAGCTTGTAACCAATTTTCTGGTCAGTGGTCAGGGAACGCGGCGTTCGCCCGTTTCCTTCACCTCCAACTGAGCGAAACCAAAGTGAGCAGCTTGATCCCCGGAGCTGCTAAAAACCCGAAACAAACATCCTGCAGTTAAACAGCAGCCGCATGTTTCAGGCTGATCTATGTGTGTAGCTCTATCTGAGCGCTGATCTGTTCTGGTTTGTTCTCAGCGAATAAATTCATAAACGCTGCGAGACGAGCAGGAAGCGCCGCAGCAGGATGACGTGACGCTGTTCGCTTCAACACCGACACCGGACCGAACCGGGCCTGGAGCGGACCGGACCGACACCGGACCGGGCCTGGAGCGGACCGGACCGACACCGGACCGGACCTAACCATTTATAGTTTAATAAGTTGCAAATAACAATAAAATGCCAACAAACTTTACTTCAGACAATTTATTTACTGATATGACATCCTGGCCATTGCTTGCTAGCAAAAGCATTGTAGCTTCTGCTAATGTAGGCGCTGTTAGCTAGCTGTTAGCTAGCTGTTAGCTAGCTGTTAGCTAGCTGTTAGCTAGCTGTTAGCTAGCTGTTAGCTAGCTGTTAGCTAGCGCTCTGAGGACAGAACTGTGCTGGGCTTTTATAACAGTTTTCATTGTTTTTTCTGTATTCATCTTAAGACTTGAACCAAATTCATGGAGTGACGTTCTTGGTGTTAGCGTAGCTAGCTAACTATGTTGAGGCCTTGTTTACAAGCTGAGGTCGTTCATGTTGTGGCTCCAACATGTCAGACTGGACTCTGCTGCTCTTCACGTCTTTTAATTCATTTGGGAATAAAACGTTTCTGGGCCGTTAGATAATCGTATTCTGCTATGAAACTACAAAAATGGCCGAAGTTTCTACGACCTGTAAGGGAGGCGGGGCGTGAAGTGCATCTAAACGAGTTGCTCTCAGGTCAGGGGTCAAAATGGAGCCTGAGGAGCTACAAAAACCAGGAATTAAGACCAAAACATTGAAGTTCAGCTTTAAATAGGCCACAATGGATGGTTTAAGTGTAAAAGAATTCAAAAGCGAGATGTGTTTCCTTTAAGGTTCTGGAACGGCCCGGTCCAACCTGCTGAGAAACAACCGGATGGTCCCAACAGGAGGAGAGTCCATCGTCCATCAGCAGCTTGTTTTTGGTTCCACTTCAGATGTTTATTAGCTGCGTTTGGATGGAGCTGTGAGCGAAGAGCTGAAGGATCAGAGAAAACTAAAGTTTCTGGTTAGTTCAACACTTTTAACCCAAACAAAAGTTAAAGTTCAGAACTTTATGTTTTCAGAACAACTGAGGAGAGTTTCGAATCCAAACCCTGAAATGACAGCAGCTCAGAGTTTTTCCTTTTCAGTTTTGGTTTAATTATCTCATCGCCGTAGCAACATGATGTCATCAAGCCTAATCTGAGCCCAACGCATCAAATTACAGATTATTCATCTCATCTCACGTTCATCTGATCCACCTGTTTCCCAGAATCCTCCTCTGCCATCGTAGAAAACAAAAGGAGTCACCGTGGCGACGTCACCGTGGCGACGTCACGATCCAGCACATTTATAAAAGCAAGGACAGAACAATAATAGTAACAATAATAATAAAGGCAGGGAGGAGGAATGCCAGCAGTGTGAGGTCCAGTCTGGGTTTAATGGTGGCACTGAGACAGCTGATGACCCCTGACCTCTGACCCCTGACCTCCCCCAGGTCCAGGAGAGAAGCTACAAAACATGGTAGGCACTGTGAAGACTTTAACTACAAAAGTGAGTAAAAAGTCCCAGAACCGGTTTGATCTGAGGCAGAACCGTCCGGACCGCTCCACTTCCTGTCTGAGCACCAGAACCGGTTCTGGATGTTTGGGTCGGCCGATTCCGTCCCGTCTGACGGGCTGAAGAGCCACCAGTTTAAATAAATCTCCACAGCCGTCCCTTAACGTCCTCAGAGTCTGTGCTGTCCTGGGGTCAAAGGTCGCCGCTCTGCGGCTCGGGTCGGGCGTCCTGCGTGCGGCTGCGGCCCAGTCGGGGGAAGCGGGACGAGGTTCTGGACCGGGGCGTCTTGGAGCCGCCTTCGTTCCCCTGGGGGACGTCTCTGCAGGACGGAGACAGAGGAGGGACATGTTAGCTCCGACCAATGAAAACAGACCGTCAGTGATGTCATCGTCCCTCAGGCTGCTGATTGGCTGACTGGGGTCAAACAGGAAGTCCATTGTTCTGGACTGCAGAAAGGGCCGGCCGGCCTTTAAGTGATCACCGGTTGCCATGGTTACGCATAGTTATCTCGCTGTTTTACTGTTAGCTAGCATGCTGTTAGCATACCACAACTGAATTATAAAATAACTTCTGCTGCCAAACCGACGTAATGAATTGGAAACATTTTATAAACCAAAACGAGTTAAAAGGTGATAAATGATGAGAAAATGTGAAATTAGGAGGAACATCAGTTTTCATATTTATCTTTTGCACAGAAAGTAAAATAAGTTTGACATATTTTGGTCCCATTAGCAGCCAGCATGACTTCACTTTCTACAGCTATAAAAATAGACGCCAGTTTTCAGAGTTTCTGTTTTTACAGGAAAATCCCCCAAATTTCACATCTGAAAGTCACATGTGAAACCATGAAGCACATGAACATTAATGTGGAAAACTAAAAATAAAAGCTCTGACATCTGCAGCAGGCGAGAAAAAATCATTTTATTAACTTCATTCTAAATAGAATAATTATGTTTGTTTTCTCTGATCAGGCCGACTGATAATCGATCAATAATCTTAATTATTCTTCCACAAAACAGATTCTTTGTTTATGAAAACATTTATTACGACTAGATGTAGGAAATAAAATTCATGTTTTGTTTTATAATCAACGATCGTCATTAGTCTTGTTCAGTAGACGCTTCAGAACCGTTAACCGGTCCAGAACCAACCGGATCTGTGAAGCTTCATTTGTTTTTGTTAATTAAATGTTAACTTTTTTTTTACATTAATTGTTTCAGTCATCAGAAGATTAAATCTGCTATCCATCCATGCAGGAAGAAAACATTTTCAGTCTTATTAATGATCAATAAATCAGAACCTGTTCCATAAATCTCCTAAATGTGAAACTGATTTATTTCGATCATGGAAAGCAGCAGATGCATCCTGAAATAATCAAAGCTCAATATATTTGCTAATAATTTCAATCCAGTTTCAGTTATTTAGACTTTAATGTTTAATAAAAGCTTCGTGTGAATCTGATGAGGAAGTGAATTATCAGGCGAACTCAGATTAAAGCTCCTGTTTGTCCCGTGACGGGCCGCACTTTTCCCTTCACTCTGAAGGAAACTAATTTTGTCCAGCCGGTGACATCACTGGCCCGGTTGCCAGGACAACCATCCTGCAAACACGCGGTTGGCTGATCCCCGAGGCTGATAGGGACGAGGGTGAGCGAGAGGCGCCGGTCAGACGGAGGAAATGAAACGTTTCTCTGTCGACCCGATTCCATCCCAACCTGGCAACCCGAGGCGCAGAGCCGCTAACGCTATGAGGGTGAGCGGCGCCAAAGCACCGCCAGCCGGACATCTGGGTCCAGACCCGGTCCAGGGGGTCCGGTCCACCTCGCTCAATTGGCCTAGAAATATAACTCTGCCGTCTGATTGGCTGAAGGTGGCGACATTTGGGCCAATAATCTGCCAGGAATCAGAACGAGAACGAAAAAGAAACTCAGACTTTAACTGACCACAGACACCATCAGCTGCTGCATTCAGGGTGTGTGTGTGCGTGCGTGTGTGTGCGTGTGTGGGTGTGTGAGTGTGTGTGTGTGTGTGTGTGTGTGTGTGCGTGGGTGTGTGAGTGCGTGTGTGGGTGTGTGAGTGTGTGTGGGTGTGTGAGTGCGTGTGTGTGTGAGTGTGTGTGTGCATGTGTGTGTGTGGGTGTGTGAGTGTGTGTGTGTGTGAGTGTGTGTGTGGGTGTGTGTGAGTGTGTGTGTGTGTGTGTTGGGATGGAGAGGTTGCTCATTACAGTGAATCTGAATCATTTTCCTGTGGATCAGGAGCGGCTCCTCCTCCTATTGGACCGGCGCCAGGCTGGTTCTGTTAGACCAGGTCCAATCAGGTCCAAACATGGCTGCAGCGAGGCTCTACATCATCAGAACTGCTCCTAAACGGCAGAGCAGAACCTGCAAGCCGCCTGGTTTATTCAGCTCAAACTGGAAACTGTGTCAGATTAATTGAGTTTATGGTTTTTCTCTCTGTGTGCGTTGGTTCCCCATTTGGACATTTTATTGATTTGTGCAGGGTAATAACTTTCCCAGCACTGTTGGAATATTAATAATGTGAATGCTGAGGAAGCTAATTAGAATGAGCAGCTACACAAATGCTCGCATAAATCAAAATGAGTGCGGAGGAGAAAAAAGCCGAGCGGTAAACGGTTGGGTCTTAATAAGAAACTTTTCTTCACAAACATGAACTGCTGGTTTCCTCACAGGTCAGACGGAGACAAATCGCTGCTGGAGACTGAAGTCTGGAGACGTTTGGTTTTCCTGAGGCAGATCAGTCAGGTGGAGCTGCAAGCTAACTGTGATAGCATTTAGCATGAATGAGATGCTACCTGTGAAACTTTATTCTCAGAGTTGCTGAGATCAGAGTGTAAAACTGGTCGTCCATTGAAATGGACATGAAATATTTCTGGGTTTAAACCAATAAAAACTTTTATGATTTGAATTTAAGTTTTATTGGTTGATGATTTAGATGAAAAGCAGAAAAACACCAGAGGGAAAACTTTTATTTGTTCATTTTTCTGAAGTTTGTCAAAGTTTAATCTAAAGCATAAACAATTAATCAGGAGCCCTATTGTTTACTAATTTACTAATTAAATTATTAATTAGTTGGACACAGGAAGTCTCTATGTCTGTAACTTCTTCTTCTCCTGTCCTTTACGCCTTCACTGCCTCCTATTAAACATAAATAATGAGCATCTATAACTGCTTTTATGAGATTACAGCCAACTGAACGTGGCCTAGTCAAAGTCTTGCGCCCTTGTTGTTGCATTTAGGAGTGAATGGTAATTGAACCTGCAACCCTCACTCTTCCCTGGAGCTTTGATGATTCAGATTTTAAATTTAATAATCCTGGGTAACCAATAATTTATGCTCTGAAAGCAAACACTGACATCCATCTGAGAGCTTTAATTATGAACCACTTTGTGTCAAATTTGACCCGAGTGAACCATCTGAGCGCTCATCCTATCTCTGCTGACAGCAGGTCACGCTGCAAGGCTGCGCTTCATTTATCTTCCCTCTTCTGCTCCACAGAAATGACTAATTATGAGCATCATGCAGCGAGTCGCACAACACCGAACCTCTGCTTAACTTCTCCTCTCGTTTGGTGTCTGGGAATAAACGGCTCAATGTGTTGCCATGGTTACCACAGCGCTGCGTCCGGTTCCTCATTCATAGTTCCTAGAATTAATTTAATGAGCTGCTTCTAAAATCACAGATCTACAAACTCATCGTACCACGTTGTTGGTGTTTTCATGACACTTCCAGCTAACCGCAGGCTGAGGCTCATAATTATTCATACCACCTGCAGGTTCACATGTGAAACAGTTTTCATTCAACTAATACGTTTATATGGGCAGGAAGCGATTAGCATTAGCTAAATATCATGTTGATGTAGCTTATTAGCGTTAGCTTCTGTTAAATACCATGTTGATGTAGCTTATTAGCGTTAGCTTCTGTTAAATACCATGCTGGTATAGAGCATTACCGTTAGCTTCTGTTAAATACCATGCTGGTATAGAGCATTAGCGTTAGCTTCTGTTAAATACCATGCTGGTATAGAGCATTACCGTTAGCTTCTGTTAAATACCATGTTGATGTAGCTTATTAGCGTTAGCTTCTGTTAAATACCATGCTGGTATAGAGCATTAGCGTTAGCTTCTGCTAAATACCATGCTGGTATAGAGCATTAGCGTTAGCTTCTGTTAAATATCATGTTGATGTAGCTTATTAGCGTTAGCTTCTGTTAAATACCATGCTGGTATAGAGCATTAGCGTTAGCTTCTGTTAAATATCATGTTGATGTAGCTTATTAGCGTTAGCTTCTGTTAAATATCATGTTGATGTAGCTTATTAGCGTTAGCTTCTGTTAAATATCATGTTGATGTAGCTTATTAGCGTTAGCTTCTGTTAAATACCATGCTGGTATAGCGCATTAGCGTGAATGTTTGTAATTAGCGTTTAGGGTTAGTAAGGCTAACCTTTAGTTAGCGCTGGTCTCTACTGAAGACGAGATTTATTTCTGCAATGCTTCTAAATGTTTTATAAAAAGCTTAAATGATTTTTGATGAGTTATTTTTTTTATGAGAAACTAATAAAAACGTCCCTGATCCTTATTTTTATCGTTTCATTATTTAGTGATTCTCCTCACGGCTGATTTCCTCCCAGAAACAAACTGCTTGTTGGAGTGAAAATCATTTAAAATCAAATGTTTTAGCTGTGTATATTATTTATATGTTTATTAAAGGTTTAGTGGCTCCAGTGGCCTTTATTTGCTGTATTTAATGAAAATGTTTCTGTACTGACAGAGATTTAAATTCATGTCCTGGAATCAGAGCTTCTGGATCAGTTATGAAGTTTCTGTAGAGTTAGCAGCAAACCGGCGCCGTATGATGGCGGGCGGCATGCGGGGCGTTTGGCGGGCGGCCGCAGAGCGCTAACGCCCCGCCGGCGCGCCGCTGCATTCAGCCGCCGTCTCCAGGGAGGAAGTGACATTCAAGGCAGACGGGTGGCACATCACGTCCGCTGACTGATCGCTAAGTGGAAACAGATGTGGAATGTGGACAGAAGGTTTGGATCGCTCCGTAGGTGGGCGGCCGAAGCTGCAGACACTTTGCTACATGAGTGACTGAGAAAGGAGAAACTTTTATTATTTATGTGTGGAAAAACTCTGCAGTTTGTCTGGAGGAGGTTTGACATTAATCCTGTGTGTAAGAGTGCAGCAGCTGGGACAGTGAATGTATGCTAGATTAAACTGGATAATAAAGCTACGCTAAACTGACAGCTAGTCATTTCTCTTTATCTTTAAATATTAAATCACAGCATTACTGCTTTACTGATTCTGTTTTTTCTCCTTTAAACCTTGAATGTTTCAGATCATCAAACATTTTAATCTCAGGGAAAGAACCTGAGATTCTAATGTTGATTTGTTTCATGAGGGAGCAGCAGCTGAAACCGAGCCTTTAGCATCTCCAACCCGCTCTGCCTTCATTGGATTCAGAAACCTTGGGGCGTCTTAAAGGGCCAGTATTCTGTGTTTTCCAGGTAAACAGCCATTTTATAGAACAATCAAGCAATTATGTTGCCTTTTGTTGTTATAAAATGCTACATATATCAAATATAACTGAAAAGATATTCAGTTCCTGATTTAACACCTTGAAATTGGGCCTCTGTCTCTTTAAATCTCCTGCTCCTTCTGAAGCTCTGCCTAAGGAAGTCATCCCAACATGGCTCATCCATTAACCCTTTAACATTTTTACCAGCGTTGCTCTGAGCAGCAGCTCCAATAAAGAGCTCAGCAGCTGTCTGCTAATTGATGGTGGCTAGTCTGAAGGAGTTAAGTGGGGGAGGAGCTAAACCTCGGGGGCAGAGCTAGGTCCACCCAGATTTCTCAAACATGAAAGAATCTGCAGGTTTGATTTTATAACATGATAGAAAGATTCAAAACGTGGATTTTACGTAAAACCGCCCCTTTAATGAAGGACCTGTTAAAGGCCCTTCATTAAAGGGGCGGCAGCAAGTGACTCAGGCTTGTTTACACGACAACAATTTCTGGTGAAAATGGAAGAATGTTGTGTTTGTGCTGTACATTTACATGAAACCACCGAATGTTTCCTCTGACAACAGCACAGATTGAAAACGGGTCCAGAGAGCAGCGGTTCTGAAACGTACCGGGTCCGTTGTCTTGTAAACAGAGTAAATGGGTCTTTTCTGTCAGGGAATCTCGAGTTCATGCATAGTGTGACGCAAAACAGCTGCTTCCTACATCCCCAGAAGAAGAAGAAACTACTGACGATGCTGGTGTTGCTACAATTCATGATCCCCATCAGATTCGGTTCCCTCAGCGTCTCTTCACCGCAAAACACTCACCTGCTTGTTCAGCGATCACAACAAGAACTCACTTGTCCGAAGCTCTTATCTAGAGAACTACAGACACCGTGAAGCTCAAACATCATGTTTCAGAGAAGTTATCCCACTTTTTCCAACTGCGCCCTGATCAGACACACACAGTGCGAGTTTTCCCCCAGTGTCTGGGGGAACGGAACCCGATGGGGGAACGGAACCCGATGGGGGATCGGTACCCGATGGGGGAACGGAACCCGATTGGGGAACGGAACCCGATGGGGGAACGGAACCCGATGGGGGATCGGTACCCGATGGGGGATCGGTACCTGATGGGGGAACGGAACCCGATTGGGGAACGGAACCCGATGGGGGAACGGAACCCGATGGGGGATCGGTACCCGATGGGGGATCGGTACCTGATGGGGGAACGGAACCCGATTGGGGAACGGAACCCGATGGGGGAACGGAACCCGATGGGGGATCGGTACCCGATGGGGGAACGGAACCCGATGGGGGATCGGTACCCGATGGGGGATCGGTACCTGATGGGGGATCGGTACCCGATGGGGGATCGGTACCCGATGGGGGATCGGTACCTGATGGGGGATCGGTACCCGATGGGGGATCGGTACCCGATGGGGGATCGGTACCTGATGGGGGATCGGTACCCGATGGGGGATCGGTACCCGATGGGGGATCGGTACCTGATGGGGGATCGGTACCCGATGGGGGATCGGTACCCGATGGGGGAATGGTACCTGATGGGGGAACACTAATTGACTTGCTTTTATGTAGAACTTTTTGTTTTTTAAACACATGCGCACTTAGTTTCAAAGAACATAGCACCAACTAGTGGCGTGGCGAGAGCATTACACCTTTTCGATGTGAACCCTTACTGTGTAAACAAAGATTGTAATTAGAATGTCTTCATGTAAATGTGTTAACAGAAATGGAACAACAATTAAATTTTTGTTGTATCATTGTCATGTAAACATGGCTAACATGGCGGCATGTTTCCACTTACTGGCAGAACGGCAGCAGAGCCAGCAGCGTCTCTTTGGAGGGGCGGGCGGTGAACTCTGGCAGCGCCTGGATCAGCTTGTTCATCACCGTGCGCAGGTAGCCCTGCAGCTGCTTCCTCCGCTCCTCCACGAACTTAGCATCCTGCAGGCAGAGAGACGATGAGAGGAGGAAGGAAGCTTCTACACCTGCAGAGTAAGATCCACGGTCAAACTACAGCGAACGACCAGTGACTCCACCAACGATCCCGCTTGTCCCACTGCAAAACGTTAACAATATTTGGGTTAATTTAGCCTCACAGAGAGGAAGACATGGTCGTCACATTTTCATCATTTATACGTTTATAAATGTCACAGTTCCAAACTAAATCTTTATTCAAAAGCTAATTATTTGGCTCCAAATTAAAAAATAATTTCCCAAACTGAACATTTATTTTCCAAACGAATTATAAATAATTCAACCAAAATATTAAGCTCAAACTAAACACTTAGCTACCAAGCTAATTATTTAGTTAGCACGCTAGGCTGTATACTAAATATTTATTTTTCAATCTAAATATAATATTTAGTTAATTAGCTAATGTCCTGGCTAAAGAGTGAATCAAACACGACTGAAGCGATTTAGCCACCAGAAAGTTTATATACAGGTCTGTGAGAGATGGCTTTTATTTTGATAGTCTACTTCCACTTATCACTAAACAAATTAGCATAATAGCTAAATATTTAGCAAGCAAGCTAAATAATTACATTTGAAAATAAATATTTACTTTGGAAATAAGTATTTAGTTAAACAAAATATTTAATTTGGAGCTAAATATTTAGTTTCCAAACTAAATATTTAGTGTAAAACTATGGGATTTACAAATTGAGAAGGACAAAACCTCCATGTTTATTTTGTCAGACTAAATAAACTAAATTATTGCTGTTAGTTTTTGTTGCTGCAGAGACCCCCTTCCTCTTCCTCTGAGCGACATGGCCACAGTTAGCCCGGCTAATCAGCGTCCAGCACGGCTCAAACAAAGCCTGGGCAACCCTCCACGTTGCTGCTGGGAGCCCGGCGACGCGGCGACGCCAACAACCTGTTTTAAAAACACTGCTCTGCTTCTGATCCCCCAGCAGGTCAATTCGATCAGTTCTGCCGAGCTGCTCACATTATTCTGAACTGCAACAAATAATGAGGCTGAAGGAGAGAAAACGAAACGAAACAAACCCTGAAGGTCAGAATTATTTATTAATAAACCATTTAAAGGAAAGGAGAGAAAAACTGCAGCTAAAAAATTCATCGACTTCCACCTGATCTTCCTAAAACTGTTTCATCTGCGTCGTTCAGGCTGAATGTTTTCAACCTGGAGCTGGTACCAACACGACCCGGTTCACCTTCTGGAGCAACTTTAACTAGTTCTGCCCCAGTTCAACCCGACCAGAACCAACCCCATCAGCAGATCCAGCACACCTCTTCCTGCTTGGTAAAAGCTGAACTGTGCGGAGCGCAAGTGATTCAGCTGACAGCAGAACGCGCTCGCTGATCGGTCCGCGATCAAGAATGAAAGAACGAAAGATGAAAAGAGGAAAAGAGAGAAAAGAAGAGAAAGAGAAAGACAGAATGAACAAAATAAAGACAAATAGTGAAAGAAACAAAGAAGAAAGAAAAACAGAGATGAGGAAAGATAGAAAGAAAAACACAAAGAAAAACAAAAAGACAGGAAGATAGATGAATAGAAAGGCTGGAAAAAATAAAGAGACAAAGAAAGAATGAAAACAGACATGTGGATCATAAAATGGGGAATTCTCCTTTTAAGAATTGTCATGACCTGGAAAACCCTTAAATTCCAGGTTTTTCCAGCAGGTGACAGAACGCCTGGGTCCAAATGAAGCCATGAAACGATGGGAACTTCTGCCACAGAGTCTCTAACGTCTCCAACATGGCCGGCCTCATGGGCAGCAGCAGCGAGGCCAGAGGAAACTCCAAATGTTAAATTAGGAAAAATGGGCTCAGAGTTTGGCAGCTGGTGTGAGTGGAGCTGAAGGCCGGCGTGCAGAGGAGAGCTGCATGCTGGGCCAGCAGGACGGGAAAATGGCCGCTTTAATGCTGCATCAACACAATGAGAGACGCTTTCACACCGCAGCAGTAATGAGACTAATGAAAGTTGTGGCAGATTCCTCCTGGAGACGCAGACGAGGCCAGGTGTTTGACACAGAGGGAAATATTATGACAGCTGAATATTTCCTCCCACACTTTGGGATCAGAAGATATTTCCTCGTTGCTGCTTTAACCATCAGCAACTTCTGAGTCGTCGGATACACAACAACAAATCCAGCCCCTAGAAACTCCCATCCAGCAACTTTCACATGCTTCCCTTCTCCACCACGAGAGTCAAACATGGTGGAGACTCTGCAGAAACCCGAAATAAACCCCCTGATGGTCCGGTAGACCCGGTTCTACTGGAACCAGAACTCCACCATCTGCTCCACCTCCAGCTGCTGTGGCTCTGAGTCAAACCAACCTG
>CAEFZX010017202.1:0-11183 GCA_903066825.1 Alfaro cultratus
TAAAACTCATTTTTATTCTTTGGCTTTTATTTGAAGTAATGTCTGATTCTCTGTTTTGTCAATTAGTGTTATTGTCTCTCTTGTACAGCACTTTGGTGCAGTTTTTAAAGTGCTATATAAATAAATTTGACATTGACATTGACTTCCTGTGTGTGTGCAGATGACGGAGCAGAGGAAGAGGAAGCAGAGGATGGGCTTCGTGGACGTCCAGGCCGGAGCGAGCGGCGCCGTGCCGCCGAGCGCCGCTGGAGGAAACCATCAGATCTACAAATCCTAAAGAGACTGATCAGCATCCAGCTGGACTGATGCTGCTGCAGGAGCGCGCGCACGCACACACACACACACACACACACACGCACACACACGCACACACACACACACACACTGCTCTGATGCGACCCTCTGTAGTGTAAAACCTGCTGAGTTGTAAAGATTAGCAGCAGATTGAACAGTTTGTGCTTCAGTTTGTGCTGCTTTTAGTTTTTATGTCATAAATTATTCTGATGCATTAAAGGATCTTCAGGAGGCTGAAGGTCCGGCCCGGTCCAGACACTGAAGGAGGTTCTGTTCGGTCTGAGTGGAAGAATACTGAACATTATTAAACTAAAATCTGTTTGTTTTAGTGTAGAAACAAAAAGACGTTGAAGTTCTGTGAGGAAAAGGTTTTTGTTGTAAAGGGAAGTTTAGATCAGATCATGTTGAAATAAAATCCGTTTTCTGTCCTCTAATAAAACTGCTTTGAGTTTTTACTGAGTTTCTCTTCAGAAACAAAATGGCGGCCCGGCGGTGGAGGGATGATGCTTGGGGCTTGTTCTGCAGTCACTACAACAGAACTGCTGGAAAGAGAAGAATCACAAAATCTTCTGAAACATTTATTAACATTTATTTTATAAAGTCAGAAACAGTTTGGAAAATATTTATCTGTCATTTAACACAGCAGCTCTGTAAAGACCCTGTTTATATTATTAAAATATTGTCCCATTATTATTGAAGAGTTCAAAATAATGTCTTAATTCTTTTCAGTTTTAATTTAAAAACATGCCTCAGTTTTCTCCGCTTGACCTTTTGGCCGTAATGGGAAAAGGTTTGTGGAACATCTGGACCAATCAGACGTTATGGACGTCTATAAAAAATATATTTTTTACACATTTGTTTAAATTGTCTTCATGTCATGAGAACGATTCGGTGGAAAAATTTAGCTCTGCCAATCAGAGCCAGGAGCCGGCTCTTCGAGCTGTCAATCACAATCTGTGGCGCTGCTCAACCCTCCTGCTGCATCTTTTCCCTTTCAGCAGCTCTTGTTGTAAATGCTAATGCTAGTTAGCATAGCCACTGATGAAGGCAGATAAAATGTTATTTTCTGGAATGGTGAGTTGATTCTCTGCTATGAACACATTTAGCAGCGTGTACATTAGGATGATTAACAGCCCTAAGCCCCTCCTCCTGGCTCTGATTGGTTGTTTTTGGTTCAGACAGTGATAAAAGAAGAGATCAATCTTTTCACAGATTAAATGTCTCATAATAAAATGCTTCAACATTTTAACAAATATGAAAAATAAACTTTTTTTTTTAAATAAGTAACAAACGGGGCGTGCCGTGGTGGCTCAGGGGCTTAGCGCGACCCACACCTGGAGGCCCTGAGCCCTCGACGCGGCCGTCGCGGGTTCGATTCCCGGACCCGGCGGCATTTGCCGCATGTCCTCCCCCTTCCCGTCAGCCTACTGTCAAAATAAGGGACACTAGAGCCTGCAAAAAGCCCCTGGTGGGGAAAAAATAAAATAAAATAAGTAACAAACTGCAGCAGCTTTAAGGGTTTTATGTTATTTTCTGTTCTGGATTTACGAACAGAAGCAAAAACATGAGAAATATGATCTTAGTTTTTAGTTTCCATCAGAACTTCCTGATCATTAAAGGTTTATTCATCATTCTGGTTCAGTTTTGGACTTCTTCTCTGGTTCCGACCGGTCCGGACCGAAAGCCAGACAGAGAATCCTGGGATTCCTGTCGGTCCAGAGGAGTTGGCGTCGCTCCGGTCCGGTCCGGTCCGGTCCGTCAGGCGGGCTGAGGACTCTAAGTCCGGCTGAGGACTCTAAGTCCAGCAGAGACTCCAGAGGATCCCGGGTTATTCTGGGAAGCAGCTGCTGGGGCCCGGTGGGTTTAACTCGGCTTCACATCCAGCCGGAACAGATCCACTAAAAACCCTAAACTAAACCTTTATGATCTATTTTTGTTACAAAAACTAATTTTGATCAAAACATCTCAACAGATTTATGGTTTAATCAAAAGTTTCTTCCTTCTAACCACCTTAAACGAACCAGACTGACAGCGTGAAGCAGGAAAAGATGTTTCAGAAGCAGCAAAATCTGATGAGAAACAAAGAACATGTTTCAGTCTCACCAAATTTAATTTTTCTCTTGACTTTAAAAATCACATCAAAGTAAAAACAGAAAAATAAATATTAAAATATTGTCAAGTTTTCTAGGGGTTTTTTTTCTATATGAAACTTTTTTCCGAAAAGGAGCAAAACATTTAGGTTTTTTGGTTTTTTTAATCCCTGAATAGCTAAAGGACCCACAAGCAGGGCCGGCCCAAAGCATAAGCAAACTTCGCAGCCACTTATTTTAGTCAGCTCCACTAATTAAAATAAAAATCAATGGAGCTCATTTTTATTTTATTTTTTTATTTTTAGTAACGATATCTAAGTCATTATAATAATAAAAACACATAATTTCATTATGAAGTGATTTGTTTTTACAATAATATATATTTGATAATGTATATAAAAATCATTATGGACAAAAGAAGAATGATAAATATCTCTTGGGGCCCCCTGGTGGCCGCGGTAGGAACCGCAACATGAGCTGCATCCAAACCAAGCAGCAAAACTGTTTCAAAAAAGGACTTTTCCTTCAGGGAGAACAGAAAACGTCCAGATAAAGGTTTGTTTTAATGTGATGTTTATCAGAAAGATTTGGGAAGCTGCTGATAGAAACGTAGCTCTATAGCAACCAGATTCAGTTCGACTCCAAACATTCACTTGATTCTCCTGGTTGGTTCTGAACATTTCTGGGGGTTTTGGCTTAAAAACAACGTGTTTGATAAACTTTGGTAACAAAAGTTCTCAGTGTTTGACATTGTCTAGCAAAATGTTTTTACATCAGGCTGCATGGAAACTGCATTAAGATGGAATATATATATATACACAAATTCATGACATTCTTTGATTAAATTCATTTCTCTTAATCGTTACTCCAATAGCTAAAAATGTCATTTTTACCAGGTGAGTCTTTGTCCCCTGAGAATGTGGACCGGTACCGGTACCGGGTCGATTCTGAGCCTTCGAATGATTTTAACAGAAGTTTCACATAATTTAGAAGTTGGTGTAAAAATAATGTTTGTTTTAGCCACATAAACACTCAGCAGCAAACAACAAATCAACTGCAGCTTAGAGCAGCTCATCGGCATATTAAGTTGGTCCGACCCGATTGCAGTTTTCTGGCCGATCCTGTTACCGATCTTTACAAAGCCTGACCTCCTGAGTTTGATTTTGGCCGATATCAATTTTTTGTCTGAAATGTGTCTAAATGTAGAAAGTCAGTGAGTTGGTAACAGAGGTACCGGTACCAGGCCGATTCTGTGAATGTTGGTAACTGCAGACGTTCAGACCTGGTGGGTCGACTGTCAGTCAAACGTCTCACTGAGGACAGAGATGATTTATAAACCTTTGCTGATGAAGATCAGATCAGCTTCACATGTAAGTATCAGCAGATCACGATCCCCCAAAATGAAGGAAATCGGTGCCAGAAATCAACTGGCCGATAAATGTATCCTATATAATACATGTATTAAGGGAATAATGTCAGAGACGCAATAAGTTCATAGCAGGTGTGTGAATGATCTCATCGTCTGACTCGTCCACATTGTTAGCAGAACCAGAGGGACCCAAAAGCAATTTCTGCTTGGGGCCCCATGGAGGCCCCAGATGTATTCAGACTATTTCTATGCTTTGTCCTGCTTTACCATTTATTTTACATTATATTCAGAGTTTCTAACTGGACTCTCTGAGCCAGTTGAAGGAAGGTTTGTTTTTATATGTTTGACCAGTTTGTAGTTAATCAGTTTCTTTGTTATTTACGTCACATGATCAGTTTCTAATTCCTCAGACTGAACAGATTAAAGTCTTTTTCTATGTTTGCAAACGTGACACAATTGAGTTATCCAATAAAATAGTAATTCATTTATAAACTTATAATTTCATTTATAAATATAAAAATGGTTTAAGTCAGTCTTTGTTTTGAACGGTTCATTTTGTTGATGTTATTGTTTTAAATTGCGATGAATTAATTCCAGACCCAGTTATTAATTCAGACGTTTAATGTCTCAGATCTGATTGAGTCTAAAGCCGTTTTGGTTCAGAAGCTGCAGAAACTGATGCAAACTGCGGCAGCTTCCTCCTCTGCTGCAGCAATGCAGCTTCCTCAGCAGCTTGTGTCTGAACTGCAGCTGTTTGTGTCTCTCCTGGTTTTACTGCGACTTTTCCAGGGATTACAGAGAATTACCAGGAGTCAGAGAGGAATGGTGACAAAACAGGGGAAAAATGTCAGACGGTGCGATGCCTGTCCTCTGTCCAGCCGCTGATGGACGGAGCGCTGGGACAGCTGATGGGACCGCAGCACTGAGACTGGGATTACTGGGATCTGTGCAGCATATGAGCCACACACCTGACCCTCTGAGCATCGGCCCTTCATCCTCTCATTCATCATCCTCAGGCTCCAGATGTCTGCCAAACGTCCACAGGAGAAATCCCAGAATAATCCCGGGTTTGCACCAACAACCCCCCTGAAACCAGTAGGATTTTCTGTCTGCCGCTGCAGAAGCCAGCAGGGATCAGTTCAACCCAGGCTGGGTAAAAATAACTCAGAGTTTCATTCAGCAGCAAGTTCAAATTAATAACGTTTCAGTATTTATTCAACCAATAATTTCATCCTATACTGAAGGCTTTCAAAAGATCAAAAGTGTTCAAATTAATCAGAAAGTTTCTCTAAACGTATGTTTATATCAAATTAAACCAGTTTTAATTCTTCATTTTTTATGTAAGGATTAAAACATTAAGATGTCGTCAAATCCAGAAACTAAAATGGGTTTACAATCATTTTCTGGTCAAAGTTTCCATTTGGCTGATCAGGACAGAGGAAACAGGAAGCAGGTGGAGGTCTGACCTTATATGGCCGCCCAGTCAGACCAGTTCTCCCAGTGACCGCAGCGGAGGCGGTCACATGCTGGGAGCTTTTAAAGCCGGACAGCCGAACCGACATCAACCCTCAGAGAGGAAACGCTGCAGAGCTTCAGACCGGCAAGGTAGGAACAGCCTGCTGCACTACATTACCCAGCAGCCCCGGCGGCTGCTCATCATGCTGGTGTTGAGGTGAAAAAACAAAAATCTGTTCCTCATAGTGAACTAACAGAACGGTCAGATTGGAGCTAGCTAAGCTAAATATTTCTAACTAAATATTCAGTTCCGCACGATTGGCTAGAAAATAAATATTTAGTTTCTAAGTTTCTAACTTAGCAATATTTAGATCAACCAAAATATTTAGTTGGTTCACTAAATATTCAGTTTGGTAAATATACAACTAAAAGCTTAGCAACCAAATATTTAGTTAGAAATATTTAGGTGCTAAACTCAATATTTGGCTCAAAGCTAAATATTACTTTATTGGAATTAGCTAAGCTAAATATTGCTAATAAGCTTATTAACTAAATATTTAGCTCCAACCTAAACATTTAGCTAGCTTGCTTATTAAATATTTCATTTGAAACTGTGACATTAATAAATTAATAAATAATGTGGTCAAAATTTAACATAATTTATCCTTATGAGTAAAAACCTAAATTATTGTTGTTAGTCTGTAAATTTCCAAATAATAATTTCCAGTCAGAAACAAAACTGCTGACAGTTTGATTCAAAGCAGATTATTTAATATTTGACTCATTGAATGAAATTTTAAGATGATGGAAACACATTTATCTGAAATAATCTGTGGGATAAATTCTATTTATCAGATAATAAAGATTTTCAAAATTAACGTTTTTCTATTTTTGTGACAAAGAAACAATATTTACTGTCTTATCTGTAAAAATCTGGAATGATTCCGTAAATAAAGCAACATCGCCCTCTAGTGAGGAAGCTGCAGTACAGCAGGAGTCTGAATGTTCAGTGAAACCTCAGCTGAGTTTATGAGCTCAGACGGAACCGGACCGCCGCTCCGCTCCGGGTCCGAACCTCAGGACTAATACTGAGGCTTTTATTCTGAAAGCTCTGGAGGAAATGCGAAGAGCCAGGCTGATGGACCCAATGTTTCCTGTTTCCATTTCATCACAAATGTGAGGAAAAGTTGAATATTTCCTGAAAACAAGTTAAAATTCATCCTGATTCAGTTTTTACTTCACCAACAAAGAGACCCGACTGGCTCGGTTCTGAAATACCTTCATGGAAAAAGGAAAGAAAATAGAATTGAAGCGACCAGCAGAGGGAGCTCTAGTCCTTCACATGCATCAGTTAGTGAGTTTCTAAAAAGCTGTTGATGGCTACAGTAGATGAGGTGATTAAACACAACAATGGTAACAGGTGTGCAATAACAAATTTGGCCAGTGGAGGGCGATATTGTTGTTAAAGTTGTCCGAGACCAAAAACGCTTTTTCTCAGCTCAAGAAGCTCAAAATGCACAATGTGTGAATTCTCAGCTCCTCATGGTCAGTGTAAATATGGTTGATATTGGCGTTTCAGCGCTTTAGCATTAGCTTCCACTAATCCCTATGTTGGTGTAGCCCTTTAGCATTAGCAGAGTTAACGTTTATGCTAGTTACACTAAAAATAAATCTGAAAAAATGACATTCACACAAAGAACTGACGTCTACTCGGTTTAGTGATTATATATTTACTTGTATTTTGTTTCTTTTATAATTGTCAAGAAATTTTATTTTTGACAAAAGTAACAGATTTTTGTTATATTTTCATTGTTCTCCTTTATCTTTATTTTCATGTTCTTGTATTTTGTGATGTTTCTAAACATCTGGACTCAAACTTCAGTCAGAAACTTGATTCCAGAACTTGTTGGACTTCATGTCCCCGTGTCCTCAGATGTCTCGTTTCCTGGACATGAAGGAGTTTGGAGAAGCTGCTGGTTTTCTGCGCCTGTCCAACCTGGAGCAGCTGGCTGCCAGGGCCCAGGCCTTCGATGGTAAACACATCAGGCAGAACATTATGACCACAGGCCTGATGTGGGACGTGACGCCACAAAAAACAAAACTGGGCCTCGCTAATTTTTATATAAACTTCTCACCAAGTAAATAATATTTGTTGAGCTAGCTAAATATTTAGCTAAATAAACACTTTGCTTATAATTAAGTATTTGTCTAACATTTAGTCTGTAAACTAAATGCTTAGCTAAATATTTAGTTTTTAAGTGTGACATTTAAAAATGAATGAATAACTTGATTAACAAATATAAACTGTCATTTCTTTTAATCTTATGACAGTAAATAACCCAAATTATTGCTGCTCATATTTAACTGAGTAACTTTAGAAATGCTCTACATGCCTCTGTAGAACATCTGATGCTCTAAATGTAAAAACACATAATCAGTAATATCTTTTGAGGGACTGGAGCTTAAGAACATTATGACCACTTGTCCTGCCAGTGGTCATAATGTTTTGCCTGGTTTCTGATGCATGCAGCTCTAAACTCTTCCAGGGACGAAGCGCGTTTGGCTGCCGGATGAAGCTGAAGCGTACATCGAAGTGGAGGTCAGAGAGCTGAACGGAGACAAAACGACGGTGGAGACCAGAGACGGACGGGTTAGCTAACCGCTACGCTTCAGTTAGCCCAGCTAGTTTAGCTAACCGCTACGCTTCAGTTAGCCCAGCTAATTTAGTTAACCGCTACGCTTCAGTTAGCCCAGCTAGTTTAGCTAACCGCTACGCTTCAGTTAGCCCAGCTAGTTTAGTTAACCGCTACGCTTCAGTTAGCCCAGCTAGTTTAGTTAACTGCTACGCTTCAGTTAGCCCAGCTAGTTTAATATTATTTAGGGAAAACTCAGCTTGGGTATGAAACTTTTATAAAGGATTCTTTTTATAAATTTGTAGAAACTGTCACCATGTTGTGAGTTTAATATGAAACAGAAAAACATGGAGCTCTTCCTCGTTCACCTGATGCTAACTGGAAACAACCAATCAGAGCCAGGAGGCCGGTCCTTCACAGGTTATCACCACATGGTGACACTTTTAACAAATATTACAAAACATTTTTTAATAAAAGTTCATTACTGCAGGTTTAAGTCAAAGTGCTTCTGTTTTTATCTCACAAGGTCAAAGGTCAGAAAAATCTTTAGAGAATCAGATTTTCCTGATTTAAATATGAATGTCCAGCAGCACAGCATTGATTATTAGTTTGTGTCATTTAAGCCACAGGCTGATAAGATAAGATCTGATCCTGGACCTGGTCCTGGTCCTGGATCAGGATCTGGTCCTGGATCTGGATCTGGATCTGATCCTGGACCTGGTCCTGGATCAGGATCTGGTCCTGGATCTGGATCTGGATCTGGTCCTGGATCTGGATCTGGATCTGGATCTGGATCTGGTCCTGGATCTGGTCCTGGGCCTGGATCTGGATCTGGATCTGGTCCTGGATCTGGACCCGGTCCTGGTCCTGGATCTGGTCCTGGATTTGGTCCTGGTCCTGGATCTGGACCCGGTCCTGGATCTGGTCCTGGATCTGGATCTGGACCCGGTCCTGGACCCAGTCCTGGATCTGGTCCTGGTCCTGGATCTGGAGGTCCTGGATCTGGACCCGGTCCTGCTGAGGGTCCAGATCCAGGATCCGTCCTGACGATCTGCTGTGTTTCAGTTCCTGATGGTTAAAGAAAGCGACCTGCAGCCAATGAACCCGCCGAAGTTCGACATGCTGGAGGACATGGCGATGCTGACGCACCTGAACGAGGCATCGGTGCTCTTCAACCTGCGGAGGCGCTACAGCATGTGGATCATCTATGCAAGTATCACAGGAAGCTTCCTGACCTCAGGAAACCACTTCCTCTCATCTGGGTCGCTCTGTCCTGCAGACGTACTCCGGCCTGTTCTGCGTGGCGGTCAATCCCTACAAATGGCTGCCGGTTTACTCGTCGCCGGTGGTTACGGCTTACAAAGGGAGGCGGCGAGTGGACACGCCCCCCCACATCTACGCCATCGCTGACAACGCCTACAGCGACCTGCTGAAGAGTGAGTCGCTGTGACCGGAGCAGTAATTTGGGTTGAAACTAAATATTTAGTTAGCAAGCTCAGTATTTAGTTTGTAAAGTAGTTATCAGCTAACGATTTAGTTTAGAGTTCCAATGAGAATATTTAGTTTGTAAACTAAATTTTTAAGCTAAATATGTTATTTGGAGCTAAATATTTTGCTTAACAAAGTGTTGATGTAACTCTGCAGCTCTAACTCACCTACATGAGTTCTGGTTCCACCAGGTTCTGTTTGGATCATCACCATCCAAACAAAATACAGAAACAATAATTACTAAACCCAAACTGTCGAAAGGTTTTTCAGATTTGTTCATCCCAGGTTTAACTTCCCTCCACAGATCGGGAGAACCAGTCGATGCTCATCACGTAAGTCCAAAAAACAACATTTATGATGTAAAGCTGCAGATTAAACAAGTTTTTACATATTTGTTGAAACTGTCACCATGTTGGGACATTTTGGTGTCAGACAGAAAATCTGTGAATTTATGAATCCAGATGCTCTGATTCTCTCTCTGGACCGGTTCTGGTTCTGTTCCAGCGGAGAGTCCGGAGCCGGAAAAACCGTCAACACCAAGAGGGTGATCCAGTACTTCGCCACCGTGGCGGCGCTGGGAGAGAACGTCAAGAGAGGAGTAAGACTGGTTCTGGTTCGGGTCACATTTGGACTCTGTTAACGTTTGGACTCTGGTGCTGTTAGCTGTTGGACTCTGTTAACGTTTCTGGTTCTGGTTCTGTTAACGTTTGGACTCTGGTTCTGTTAACTGTTGGACTCTGGTTCTGGTTCTGTCCAGCGCTCCCTGGAGGATCAGATCATCGAAGCCAACCCAGCCATGGAGGCGTTCGGAAACGCCAAAACCATCCGAAACGACAACTCGTCCCGCTTTGTGAGTGCAGCGATCTGATTGGCCGATAGCTCCAGAGGGGGCGGGACTGCTCAACCTGTGAATGAATCTGATTGGACATTTCAGGGGAAGTTCATCAGGATCCATTTTGGTCCGACTGGGAAGTTGGCGTCTGCCGACATCGACATCTGTGAGTCGAATTATTTGATCTAGACTCTTCAGACGTCCAGAGCATCAAGGCAACAAATTTAATGATTATTTTATGAAAAACTGATTTTCTTTGCAATTTCCAACACATTTTCTGCAGAATTGCGTTGAAATTTGCACAAAGAACAGACAACAGAAAGACCAGCCTGCCTGTGTTTTTCCTCCAGATCTCCTGGAAAAATCCAGAGTCGTGTTTCAGCAACCAGGAGAGAGAAGCTACCACATCTACTACCAGATCCTGTCCAATCACAAGTCAGAGCTGCAAGGTAACCACGCCCACCGCGATGACCTCATCAAACAGCTGGAAAAACGCAGGTTGAAACACAGAGACGTTAAGCTAGCATATTAGCATTGTTCATTTTTCTGAATTAACGTCTTAAAATCATTTTGTTTCATCTAAATGTTTGAAAATTCTCTATTAATGCATTCTGCCTCGTTTTTTATTCCTTTGCTTCAAACCCAACAAACCAGCTGGACATTTTCTCCACATTAAAACCAATAAAACCATTAAAAGCAGCAAAGAAACAGCAGAAAAATCTCTCAGATCTCACAGGATGTTTATGGAAACTATGGAGTTAGCATGCTAAATATTTAGCTAGCAAATCAAACATTTAGCTCTAAGCTAAATATTTGGCATAATGGCATGGAAACTCAGACATGCTGGATCTGATTTCATGGATTAAAGATGTGGCGCCCCCTGCTGTTTGTTCCTGATTTTACATGTGGTAGATGTGGCGCCCCCTGCTGTTTGGTCATGATTTTACATGTGGTAGATGTGGCGCCCCCTGCTGTTTGTTCCTGATTTTACATGTGGTAGATGTGGCGCCCCCTGCTGTTTG
>CAEFZX010017209.1:0-27480 GCA_903066825.1 Alfaro cultratus
TGAAAGTAGTCAAATGTAACTTTACTGATGTGTTAATAATACTACTACTACTACTACTACTACTACTACAACTACTACTAATAATAATAATAATAATAATAATAATAATAATAATAATAATAATAATAATAATAATAATAATAATTACATTTTTATATACTTTCCCTTTGGGAGTAATAAAGTATTTTTGAATTTGAAATTGCATTTTTACTCTGGGCATTTCATATGCAATCTGAAACATAAAAAAAGATAATTCTGAGATACATTTTGGTGCAAAAAACTACGTATTTATCAGCAACTTGTCGCTGTAATGTAACAGTGCGTCCACTAGATGTCGCGCTTTCACCGTTTACGCTTGACAAGGAGGACTCCCCGCAGCCAATCACAGCAGCTCCGCTTTAACCAGCTTGATAAAGTTTCTCGTTTTCCGCTGTCCGATTGCGATCACGAAGCCAAACAGCGTCTTTGTCGTTTCCTTCCTCTTCGTCTCTGCGGAGCTTTAAAGATGGTAGAAAACAAACTAGTTGCTACTTCATCCAACTCTTATGGACTGAAAGTCAGCCACGCCGGCGGAAGCAGCCTGCTGTGAGGGAAGAAGATGTTTCTGTGGCGCTTTTCCATCGCTGTGAGCCTCGGCCTGGTTTGGTATTTTTCAGACTGCGGTCGCACAGTCATACAGTATGTTGTATGTTTCCTCCTCTGCGTTTCAACGCCGCTGCTGTTTGGAAACAATTGGCGAGAGAGCAGCACCCAAACCGATGAAGAAACCAAAGAAGATCCGCTTCAGGTCGGCACGTTGTTTTTGTTATTAAAAAGATACTTTTAACCATAAGTTAATAACTTGTTGATATGAGGATGAATTGAGTTTGTAAATCACAAAATAGTTGCATTTGAAACTCAAAATCAATCCCTACAGGTGAAACACGCCAATGAGTCAATTAAAGTTAGTTTCTAAATTCATTGGAGTCTTGCAAACAGGTTTTACATTCTCAGAAGTTCCGGTTTCTCAACTTACTAATCTCTGTTCTGTTTCCAGGAATATGTCGAGGAAGAGTCGTTTGAACAGATCGATGTGAGGAACCTTGAGCAGAACATCCCGCTGACTTCTCAATGTCCGCATGTGAAGAAATCCCTTCAGCAAGGTGAAGCAGAGAAAACTATGCACTCAGCAGTTTCAGCCAGTGAAGATTAAAGCAGATTTCTTGCAGTCTGATTTCAGCCCGCTTTGCCATCAGCTCTGTTTTGACTTGACACAGCCAGGTAGGACAGTTCACAGCTGCAGATCATGTTACATGCAGTGAGAGGGGATTGGAAGCAGGAAGAAGATAAAAACTACAACAGCAGAGATCATGGCAGTGATGGATCATACAGGAAATAAACTGAGTGTTTTCATGCATCAAATTGGCTCTTAATGAGTAAAATATTGACTTTATCCTGCAACCTGACTCTTAAAGTGACACCAATCTGCAAAATAAACATTTATAACTTCAAAATTTAAACTAGAACTTCAGTATCCAATTTTTTTTAAGTTCACAAACTGTTTACTACACCAGGAATTGACATTATCATTGACATTAAAATGAAAAGTGCTTCACAGTGACACAACTATGTAAACTAGAATATACTTTAAAATAAGTGTAGCAGTCAATCAAGAGCCTGTTTGCTTCTTAAGTGTCAGTGGGGTTCATAAATCTCATAATTTAAACTTTTAAATATTCCTAAAGCAATAAAAGTGATTTCAGACTAGTTGTCTAGAACAGTCTGCAACTTTTACAATCCAAAGAGCCATTTTCCACCAAAATAAAGCTTGTTTAGGGCTGCAAATGTTACTGTTAGAGCAATAAATAAATGCTGTATTTATTTTTGAGAAATATCTACAGTAGGTAATGTGTTGTCATTTATAGAAAACACAGTTTTATTGATATTTTTAGGTTTTAAGGTAAAGAAAAGGGTAAAACTTTTGCAAAAATAGGATGGAAACAAACAAAAAAACGCTTTAGTTTCCAAAATAATGACAACATAAACAGATCTACATAAATATTATTTGTGTAACTCCAATGTAAGCATTCCATTACAAAACCTTTATTTGTTAAACATGAATGATTCTTTATAGTTTTCATTTTGGACTTTAAATTTAGGTTAACTCCAAGATGAAATCTAAAGGTCAAACTACTTTTTTTTTCTTTAAGTTTAAGAGTTATGATTACTTTTTTACTTTAAAACATGTTATTTAGGCTCTGAAGTTTTGACATCCTATTACTTATTTCCAGCTCTTCAGAGTTGACAGATTCTGGGGTCAAAGGTGAAACTAGACTCTGCTCGACCCCATCACACCCTCCTGTCTACTTTGTGTACTTTTCCTGTTCAGAGGGCTCTAATGTGTGTGACAATATGCATTTGGTATTCAAATTCATCCCTCGTGATAAAGATCCAAGTCAGTCGCTGTTCATGCAAATTAACACGTAGAAACGTCAAACGACCAGCAGTCGACTGATAAATTCAGTCGGTATTTTTAACATGGTTCAGAATCACTGCAGCTGCATTTTAAGCTGCTAAACAATTTGATGAGTTAAGTTATTTTATCTGTCAGGTTCAAAGTGGGCGACTGATGAGAAGTAAATGATTTGCAGCTCAAATCAAGCTGTAAGGAAGACAGACTGACAGTTTTATTCCCAAGTACTTTCCTTTTGCTCTTCTGTAGCGCAGCCAGTAATTTGCAGCAATGTCTTGTTGTTTTTCAGATTTTATCATAAATGTGCATCATGAACGCAGTTAGGATACGTAATTGCTGCATTATTTGTCATTAACAGGAAAAGAAAATAAGATCAAATCGTCCTTTCAGAGTAAAGATGAACTCTAATTGAAGTTTGCAAACGGCCCAATCTGATCATATGATTTCAGCCATTTTTGTTGTTTTATGTATTTTTCCACTATTATTTTTCCATAGGCTCAGGGCCGGCCCCAGCTTTTTTGGGGCCCCAAATGTGTTTTAATTCCAACATATCAACACAACACACACTTCATCATTCCTACATTATGCACGTAAAATACCTAAAATTATTAGTGTAATTTGTAATCAGCTTATATCATAGCAGTGTTACTATGGATACCATTGATATGATTTGGATAATCACTAAACGTACACTGCAAAAACTCAAAATCTGTACTATAAACTTTTTTTGATCACGTTTATAGTACAAATATCTTAATAAACTTGAAATAAGATAAAACTAACTGAAAATGAGCTTTTCATCAATATATAGGAGCTCGTTTTCAGTAAATAATTCATTAATATTGACAAAAAAGTCAAAATAATCTGCCAATAAACTAATACAATCTCATCAATGTTATGAACTTTTGACTTAAAACCTGTAAGTTAATTGTGTCTTGTTTCAAGAATATTTGCACTAGAAGGTAAACCAAAAATACTTGGTAAAGTTTGTTTTTGCAGTGTAGTGTTTACTTGGTAGCACAGCTAAATTTATGAATGAACAGTTTTAAAGTGAAATGGTTTCAATTTAGAAGAATGTTTATTTTATGCAGAGACAGATTTATTCCCTGTAACACTATTATTGATTTTTTAAATGCCTCTTATCACTTTTAGTACCTCAGAATAGTTTCTATAGAAAATTAGACTAAAACGTTGAATACAGTCATATTAAATGCTGTTTTAAGGTTAACAAGCAAAATCAGGACTGCACAAATTTATCTTTACAGTAACATTACCCTACACAACAAGCATTTTCTGAAGAACTGCTTTGGCTGCAATCAGTGTCAGTTTAAAATAATAAATAAAAACAACAGACTTTACAGACATGACATGCATGCAGCTGATCCTGTGGTTAGAAAAGAGCTACGGTTTCCTTTGATCGCTGCAGCAATTAGCAGATGCGTTTGTGAAGCCGAGCTATCTGCAAGAAGCCCCCACAAAGTGACATTGTTGGAGGAAAAATAACAAATAAAAAAGACATCCTGTAGAGATTATTCTGCCAAAAAGCACATTGATCAACTTAAAAAGAAATGAAGCAACGTTTTATGGACTGATTCTAGCAAAACCGAGTCACTTTACAAAAAATGGCTAAAAAATAGTTTATAGATATGCAATCCTATAAACCCTTTATAAATAATTAATAACTGTTTATTATGCATTAATTATGTTTACAAATGCTTACAGAAATATTTAGTATAGCAACTCTAGATAAAATATATAGATGAGCAAACTTGGCTCACTATTTAGCAATAAACCAGTTGATTTTGTGTATAACTAACACATAATAAACAGTTATTAATGATTTATAACGTGTTTAGCGATGAATTAATACTAGTTAACTAGCTACTACTATTAATAGTAGCTATGTGTAAAGGGAATTTCAATGTAAAGTTTCACCAACATTGTTCTTTTTGCTTCTATAAGCTGTAATAAAGCAATAGAAAACTTGTAATGTGGGAATAAAGATACTGTTTTTGAGGAAAAAACAATACAAACAGTGAAATGTAGCCCAGCTTTCCTAAATAAGACGACTTTGAGCTATTTAAACATTTGGTGATAAGATCTAATAATATTAGCTCAGCCGTCCAAAGGGAAGCTAAATCTGCAGGTTCTTCAAGCTCTTATTGAACTTATTAGTCAAGTATGTTTATATGGTTGGATAAAACATAAATCTGTTGAAATCCTTATTGTAAAATCATTTAAATCAACCAAATAGGGGCGTTTTGGATAGAGGAGGTTGTGCAGGAAAACAGCTGATCGCTACTAGTGAAGCTGTTGGAAATTTAAGGTATTTTTGACTTCAGGAGCTTTTGAGTTTGTAACTCACGAAAAAATGTTGGAAAGCACCCAAGAGAAATGTTTTATGCACCAATCAGACCTTGATTTGAGTCTTTTTTCCTCATTTTAGTCTGTAAAAAAGCACTTGTAGTTCTGTTTCCTGCAGAGACTGAATTATAAGAACTTTTTATTTGGTTTTATTTCCAAAGAAAGTGAATTAAAGTATACACTTTTGGTTGGTATTGAAGATTGTTGGAGTTTGATAGTGATGAATTTAATGAATTGAAAAAACATATTTATAGGCTTGTCTGATTCTGCTTTTCGGGAAATCAAATGGAAAATTTCCATGCTAAATTTAAATGTTTTTAGATGTTACATTCATGCATTGTAATGGGAACCAGTTTGTCCTGCTGGTGGTTGTGATGTTGAAGGATGGGTAACATCTTTTGAACTGGTTTGTTCTCCTGCAGCTTTCTGACATTAAAACTTATTTAGCTCAAGAATTCAACAGCTAGCAGTAAAAATTTATTTATGTGAAATGTTCCACTGTGATTTCTTCTTCGTCTTCTTTCTGAGCTGGTTTATTTTACCAGGAAATTAATCTCTCTGTGGATTTAAAGGGGACTTATTATGCTTCCTTGAACAGGTTAGGGTCGGTCTAAAGGCTATACAAAACATGTTTGTTACATTTTTTTGCATAAAATAATTCTTTAAATCCAATTAAGCTTCTACTGGCCAAGCCCCAAACTCAGCTTTTGCACTCTCACATGAAAATGGCTGAAAACAGATGCCCAATTTTACTAATACATCTCTGAAAAGTATTAGTAGAGCCTCCTGCACAACCAACAAGAATTCAGCAAGCAGCTTCTGTCAACAACGAAAGGCTTGTCTATTCCAGGAGCCATTGTACAGCAGTAAAACCAGCTGATCAAACATCCTGGAGCTTCTCTGGGGTTGCTAGTTTCTTGGGTTACTAGGTAACGACTGTGGTTGCTAAGTAACGGCACAGTTCCCGTCAAACTTGACTTAACAATCCATAGATTTTTGAAGTGGCTTATTTTCCAAACACCAATAAACATTAATTTATTGCCAAAGTGCAGCGGGGCGTTTGCTTTTGTTTTTCTAAGTGGTTTGGTTGTTTTTAGAAGCAGTGGAGAACAAACTTAAAGTACAACAGCGCGCAAAAAGGGGAATTTTGGATAATTAGTTCCCTTTAAAAAGTGTGACTGTGTTCACACCTTCTGGGTGAGAACAGTTTAAACCTCTTTGGGGTTTTGCTTATAGATCGATTGGCAGATCAGACTATCATCTGCTGTTTACTCACTGTACCGGTCGGTTGAATATTCAGTTTATCACTGGATCTACATTCCAGTCCTCACCTAAACACAGGAAATGTGAGTGAAAGAATGAGATGATGAATTCAGGTGGCCTCCAAACGCTGGCTGGTCTCGCCCTCAGCGATCCAAAGCTCAGCTGTTTGGGAGGAGCTGAGCTTGGACTCCAAGGGATCCGGTTGGGGTGGTTTGGGTGTCAGTTAAAGATTTTTAAGGTAGCACTTTTTCAGACATGCTAAATTAGAAAGATAGATTATATCAAGCTTGGTTTAGGAATTTCCTCCCTTTCAATTGTCACATCTGACAAGGGGTGAGTAGTTGTAAAACTAGCTGGGTAGACCAGTAAAGGCTGGAGAAGAAACCAGCTAACCGGGTCCAGTTGCCTTTAAACTGTTGGTGGCTGCAAGACTTGAGACTGGAGAAGACATACTTAGAGCCAAAACTGTACAAAAAGTTCATACATCTTGCATTTAAAATAAAAAAAAAATCCTTTTGTCTGTAAGGTTTTCACAGACAAACCAACTAACATATATAAAAACCTTTCTGTAAATGTGTTTTTACCCAATACAGCTCAAGTGTTGTTTGTAGTTTCAGTACAAAAATCACCTATTTAGCACATATTGCTATCTATTTATCAAAAATAATCAGCAGATCAGCCCTACGCTATACTGTCACTGAAACAATTAATCACGATTAATCAGAATAATTGTGATTAATTGCTTTTAAAAGAGTGGTCAACTAATTTAGTAATTGATTCATTATCAGCAAGAGCTTACAGACTAAATAAATCTGTTGAAAGAACAACTCTACAATGATAAGTCATGCAAGAAGGCCTGAGCTTTTAAAGTATTTTTAGAAGTATTTTTTAAGCACCTTTTGCAACAAATCATCAGCCAAACACTAAAGGAATGCATAAAATGTTTTATTTAAAATGACTTTGAATTATTTATCTATTTATTTGCGTCTAATATTGTATAAAAAAATCCTTAAAAAGTCTGCAGAATTTTTTCTCAATTATTCGAATAATTAATCGTCAGTTTCAGCTCTAGTTTGCAGCAACTGATGAGGTAGCAGGGAACACAGTTAGTTTATGACTCATACAGGAAAAAAGCACTTTAATGTGGCAACTACAGATATAATTACCGACATCAACTGGAGGACCACGGCTACAGCAGCAGGGGGACAAGCGGCCATCAGGGGCTCATGAGTGCTGCTGTGGTTTCTGTGGGAGGCCACCATTATCTGCTGTTGCCATGGTGGCGCTGCTACGATGTGGTCGCACGTCAAAGTGACATTCACACAAACGACAAGACTTTATTTAAAGAAAAAAAAGAGACTCCCAAAGTGATTATGTTCGCCCCATGAACCCTCTAATGTTCAGAAGAGAATCGTTTCATGAATATTTGTGTTGAAATCTTACCTGAAAGTACTCAGTAGCTTTTAAATAAGAGTTTGAGTGTCTAACTACCTTCAGTGCAGTGCTGTGTTTTCCCCCCTTCTTTAGTTTGACTTCCAGGAGGAGAGCGTGGGATTATTCTACTGTGACTCACTGACTTTGTGACAAATCTTCTCAGTGTTCGAGTGCGCCTACGCTCAGCTGGTTCTGCCTTGGTACGCCGTCCCCGAGCCCTGCGAGCAGCAGCCTCTGCACAAGGTGCTCAGCAGGGATTTCGACTTTGTAATCGACCGCATCATTGAGAGGGCCAGGGACTTTGATGTCTGCCAGGCCATGGTGGACTGCATCAGGATTCTGACGCAGCACTTGCACGATGCGAAGCAGCCTGACCGGTGAGACTTTTTCCTCTTTATTATGATTTAAGTGGAATTTCCGGCTTTGGGTTACTCTTTGCACCCGGTAAAATGTCTAAACGCTATAAAATTCTTATGATTTTAACAACCTTATGAATGATTAACAATGTTTTGGTGCATATCTGTGGCGCCGCTACGTAATATTTCTGAAAGTTTTTACCATTTTAAAGATTTTTGTTGCTCTTAAGTGTCTGATCTGATGAATCACATTTTAATAAAAGATAACCTGACTTCAGTTTTCAAATATTGATTTCATCTATTGAGGGAAAAAAAGATTCGATCTTTCCAGAACAGCTTTGATTCCCCACTCAGTTCCTTCAGACTAGCCAGCAGCAGTTAGCAAACACCTGGAAGAAGCTTCACATCAGCTGAGCTCATTATAGGAGCTAGTCCTCAGTGAAACGCTGGTAAAAACATTGTTAAAGGGTTAATAGAGGAGCCATGATGTGATAACTTCCTGAAGGCGGAGCCTCAGAACGAGCAGGAGCTTCTTAAAGAGACAGAGGCCTAATTTCAAGACGTGAAATCAGGACATACGTCATATTTGAGACATAACAACTGAAATTAACATCGTTACTTGATTATGCTATAAAATGCAGAGTTGGGTAGTAACTAGTTACATTTACTTGAGCAATTGTTTTGAAAAAAATGCTTTTAGGAGTATTTTTACTAAGATGTACTTTTTACTCTTACTTGAGTAAAATATCTGGATTCTCTCCACAATAATTGATAAACATGTTTTAACCAAAAAATTCACCAGACACAGACACACACCTGCAGTTTTTATTAAAGTTTCATAAGTTTTTTATTGAAAGAAACTAATTTGGAAACATTTTGTTACTTATATGAATTACTGTCATTTCCATTCTTAAAATACAAAAATTTCTTCTTAACTTTATATTTTGGTTGATCTAATGATGTAATTTTTAAATATTAAATGACTGATGTTCTGATCAGTTACTCCGTACTTGAGTAATATTTTTACCAAATATATTTTTACTCTTTAGTAAAAACAGCTACTTTTCACTTCTACTTGAGTAAAAATATGTTGAAGTAGTTCTACTCTTACTTGAGTACAATTGTAATAAAATTATACTACCTGCCTGGAAAACACATAATGCCGCCCCTTTACTGAATGCTTTTTATATCAAGCATTCAGTCCTTTAATCCTAAGCTGCATGTTGTTGTAAATATTTGGTTCTGCTGATCGTTCAGACTCTGTTTTTCCCCTCAGAGACCCGTTGTTCAGCGATGCCGCTCTGGAAATGGCGCTTCTCCGAGAGCTTTCCGACGCCCTGGTGCGCAGCCTGTTCCCCCGATCTGTCTGGGGCCAAGAAACCAACCGTTGTGCCTTAAATGAGATCATTGCCTTAAAGGGTAAGGAAGCACTAAATCTAAATCATCGCTCGTACAGTAACACGGCGCCACACAAGGACTAAGCCTCTTCGCTGCTTTTCAGAGTGAATTCTGTGTAATCCCTTATTGTTGGCAGCATTATAGAGCTTAAAGAGGTATTTTAAGGTATGTAAAAGAATAGATTTTCCTGCTGTGATCCTCCAATTTCCTTTAGGGATTTGTCACTTTTTTATATAACAGCGGCTATAATGTTTTTATCTCTGGAGTTTTGATGTAGGGGAAGGTTTAAGTTTTCATCTGAAGGCAACTTGGCAGGTCGGTGTCTTACTGAGTTTCCTTCTGGTGCTTTCAACTCGAACATAACTGGGTCGAATCACTATAACTTTCAACACAGCATGAATGGAAATGACTGCAGGTGTAGATCAGGCTCTAAATGCATGGATTAGGAGGCCGGTAGACCGAGGAAAAGAGTAGTTTTATATAAAATGCAGAAAGAATCGTCAAACAGACGGTTTTACAGATTTAAAAACTACAAATAGGAGTTAAATTTGCTTTAGTTTGATCAAATTTTCAAATTGCTGTTTTTTGTCTCCCTCTTTCTCCTCTTTCTACAAGAAAAACTTAATAAAATTACGAGAATAAAAGTCATAACATGATCAAAATAACGTAACAAAATTGCAAGAATAAAAGTCATAAAATCACAAAAATAGCCATGAATTTACAAAATAAAGTCATAAAATTGCAAGAATAAAGTTATAAAGTTGCAAGAATAAAAGTAACAAAATTACAGGAACAAAGTCTTACAAGAGAATAAAGTTGTAATATTATACTTAATATAATATAAATTTATGTTTGTGTTATTTCAACTTTATTGTTGTGTGACTTTACTTTATTATTTTGAATTTATTCTCGCTAAATGTTATTTGTTTTTCCTATTTTCTCTATAATGCCTAATATTTTACTCTGCCTCCTCCTTTAATAAGCATCGGCTCTTTTTTTAACACCTGAGCTCCTAATTGAGAAAATACTCTAACAAAAACCATTTGAATCGCAGCAAAAACTTTCCTCTCTAAATATTTAAATATTTCTTACTTCTCCAACCTGCTGCTGGTATTTTATAGCAAAACATTACTTTAGGAAAAAACAGCAACTGTTTAAAGGCTCACATCCTGCAGTCCAACAGGGGTGACGCTTAAGGTCATCTGAATTGAAAGATTTCTTTTTTTTTACAAGTTAGCAGCCATGTTTCAGAAGTGCAATTAATCCTTAATGAGGACATCGCTGACTTATTCTGCTCATGCTCTCATTTCCTTTCATGTTGGCGGTTGGACGAAAAGAGGAAAGTCTCGCTCCTTTTAATCTTAAACTGAAAACAAGACAGTTTATTAGAAGATCAGAACTCTTCATCTTTCAGAGAGAATTGCAGATTGAGTGCAAGACAATTACGCATACCTGGGTGGAAATATCTGTCCCTAAATCTTCATGTAAGACCCATTTCACAGTAGATTAAAACCTCAACACAGGATTAAAAATGAGCCATAAACTGTGAAGTCTCCTGGTCTTCCTTCTGCTGCATATTAAGAAGGCAGTGGTTTCCCTTTTATGCTTTTTAACATGCTGAAAATGTCTGTGGTGTCTAGAATTGATTGATTGTATTGATGATTAATTGAGAGGCAGACATTTCCTTAAAAAACTGAGGTTTTCTCTTTATACAAAAGCTTAATTTTTCCTAACATGCTGAATTAAAAAGAAATTTAACATTATTTTTTTCTGTTTTTCAGTTCTATCTGAATAAAGAGATAATTAAGGTTTCCTCACATTATTAAACTTAATTCTCAACGATTGTTAAAACTTTGCTCCACGGGGAGCATTAAAGCTGCAGCATGTAACTTTTATACAAAATACATTTTTAACAAACTTGTTGAAGCCATCAGCAAGTGATGACAGTATAATAAGAGACGGAAAATCGGAAAAGGTCAATCTCCTCCACCTAATTCCTGAGGTGCTATTGTTGTCGTCTGAAGAAATTCATCTAATCAGAGCCAGGAGGCGGGTCTTAATGCTGTCAATCAACCTTGTGAATGTGCTGCTAATGGCTCAGAAGCAACTCCATTACAGGGAATGTGATTTCCTCCGTCGTCTTTAGCCATGCTAACTAGCATTAGCATTCATGACATGCTGTGCTAGCTGGGAGTTAAGATGCACTGCACACTTAAAAAAATCATATTTTGTCCTTTACTTCACAATTATGCATTACTTTTTCCTGTAGCTTAAAATCCAAATAAATACATTAAAGTTTACTGATAAGGGCAAGGCTGTATGGTTACTTCAGCAGGAACCTGAGATAGGATCAGTGTGCAGCAGGACACCCTTAACAACGTCTGCATAGAAATCTGCTTCACCTGCTTCCTCTCCTGATGCCGATAAGCAACAAAAACACAGACAGAGTTTCTTTTACCACAGTAGAGCTGAAACTGATGGTGGATCTGCAGAAATATTTCACCAAAAAATTTAAAACTGCAGGGAGAAACTGCACTCAGACCTTGATAAGAAACCACATTATAGTTTTATACATTTTACCCTGTGCTATCAGAGTTAAAGGTTATGCAGGTGAAGAACTGAATAAAAATGTGGTTTCTTTTCAAGGTCTTTGCAAAGTTTATTCACACTTATTTTAAGCTTTTAAAGAACTTGAGTTTTCTCCTTTTGAAAATGTTAAGTAATAGTTTGATTGTTCTCCCCAATCAAACTCTAATTTTAGGATCTGTCTCTAAGGAAACATTTAGCCGTTTTCTGTAACCTAAAGGTTTCATATGAATAAATGTTCTGCCAGTTATTCAAAACATTGTGTATATTTCCGCAATCTTAATTTAAAACTCTTTAATTATGTCGTTTCTTGGTGTATTTTTTAATTTTTTCAAATTTGTTGTAAACTTGTAGTTTCTGTGCAAATGTCAAAAACTATAAAGAAACTCAAAGGCAATAACACTAAATTTCTAACGTTAAATGTAATTTTTCTAGCATGGAAGCTGCAGTTACCAATTTTCCAGATATATTAATATTTTAAATCGGAGCATTAAACGTGACCTGTCCTTGAACAGTTTAGGAAAAACATGTTACTTTTGTGCAGTAATTAGTTCTTAAATGATGAGATTATAGTTTGTCAGTTCTGCATATTTTGAGCTGTTTTAGGGCGTTTTGTCACTTTAAATCCAAATAAGCTGCTGCTGGCCACGCCTACTAACTCAACGCTTACAGTCACACTTCCAAAATGGGTGCAAATAGATTTGCAATTATCCAACCGTACATCTTTGGAAAAGCAGAAGTGGAGTCTCCTTCACAGCCAACAAGAATGCAGGAAGTGGTTTCTGGATGATAATTCAGTAACAAAACAATTCTCTTTTCCAGCAGCCATTGTACAGTGGTAAAACCTGCTGACCAAACGTGCTCAGCTGGGACAAAGATGATTTGAAACAAAGCTGTGTGGTTGTTTTTAGAAGCCGCTAAAAGTCAGATGGAAGTGTAAATTGTGCAAATAGTGAATTTTGCATAATGGGTCCGCTTTAAAAAAGGCTGATTAAAGCCTTTAATCAGCCTTTTTTACAAAAAGGCAAAAAACCAAACCTGTTTAGGATTTTATTTGAAACATTCTCAATTATAAATCTATTGATGGAACTTGACTCAATGTCGTGTTTTTATTGTTGTTTTTATTGTTTTTTACTGTTGATTCTATGTTGCATTATGTTTCTGTTTTTGATATGATGTAAAGCACTTTGAAATGCCTTGCTGCTGAAATGTGCTATACAAATAAAATTTGATTGATTGATTGATAAAAATCTTGTGTTTCAAGAATTTCCTTAGATTTAATACTGTAAGTTTGAGTTTTCCTGGTGCTTGTCTTTGCAGCTCTGGGCCTCATAGTGAATTGGCTCTCCGACCCCGACAACCTGAACCAGCTGGTGGTGAATCAGCTCGACAGAGTCGCTCTGAAAAGCTCTGCAGAGGAGCTGCGCGTATCTGACCCAGATCGCGCCTCCGTTTCTTCGCGGGAGGGCGAAGGCGACGAGGAAGGCAGTGAAGTGTGAGTAGCTGTCATCTCTGCATCCCGCTGATCTGACCTAGCGTTACTGAGGCTCAAAGAAGAAGAAGCTGCTGCTGCTGCAGCTGCCATCTGTGTTTAAAATTGGATCAGATTTGATTTTGTTTCTGTTTTATATCTCAGGAATTCGCCTGGAGCAGAAAGTTCAACCGAAACTGCATTCACATTCAAAAGAAAAGGTATGTTTGTTGAGTTTGGTGCTGGAGATCTGCTTTTTGTAAATGCAAAAAAAACACTTATAAAGATAATAATAGTTTTAGAAAAGCAGATTGAATTGAGTTTAGAGTACAAATGCAGTGGTGTGAGAAAGTCTTTCTGACTTCCTGTTATTTGCATGTTTCGGTGTTTCAGAACATTAAACTTATTTCAATATTCATCAAAGACAACACAATAAAATGAAATAATCGTCAACTAATCTAGTTAACTGGAGCATACAGACTCAAAAAAGGCAATTTGCTGAAAGAAAATGTATTCAGAGCAGTAATTGAATCACAACTGTACAAAAAATATACATTTTACATTTAAGATGAAAACATCTTTTTGTCTGTAAATATGTTTTACCAAAAAGTCAACAAGTTTCAGCTTCACCTGTTCAGATTTAGTTTTAGTTCGACTTTACTGAACATAGTGTAATAAAAGAATAAACAGCTAAATACAAGCAAAATAAATGTAAGAGAAAAGCAAATAAAAGGGGAACAGTAATAAGGTATATTTACATGCTTAAATATTTACTCAAGGAAAGCTACAGCATTACATTCCAGGCAATAAAATATTTATTCTCTTATTTATTTATCTCCATCCTTTAGTGAATTTCTAATATTGTATGAAAATGGCTTAAGTTGTTAGGTGAAAAATCTGTAACGTGCCATTTTTAAAAATCTGAAATAATCATTAGTTGCAGCCCTAATTATCTTTGACTAATATTTAAATGTTCTGAAACACAGAAACGTGGCAGAGATGCAAAAAAGTAGGAAATCAGGAAGAGGGCAAACACGTTTTCACGCCCCTGTAAGTGCGCCGCTGTATCTTCAACTGTTTGATGAAACACTTTGAGATGTCAGCGGTGACATTTCAGTTCTTTACTGGCCGGTTTTTCCACGCACAATTAGTCCTGATTGTTCGACCAGACAGCTCATTACGAAAGCTGCAAGCTGAATGCCAAATAAGCCGCAGTTTTCTCTTTGAACTGAAAAGAATCCAACAGTTTTAATGTTATAATTAATGCAATTTGTTGGACTATTACATTGATAACACTGAAGGTCTGAATACTAATCATGCTTCTTTTTCCCTGCTTTCTTTTTCTCTTTCCATCTACTGTTGACTTTGTCACAAATCCTGGGAAACATTAAACCAAAAAGAAGTGCTAAGCAGAGATAATTTATTCACTTTATGCATAGTACAAGTTTGGGGGAAGCGCAGTATCATACAGAGGTCATTCTTAAGATTTTATTTTTGTAACAAACCACCACAAACTTTTAATATATGTAGAGGTTTTATGCAGACGTTGGCAAAGTACCCAAAAAATGTAACTTCTGGACTTTTTACCCACTGAATGAAAACCAAACATGTTTTAACCAAAAATCCACCAGACACAAACACACACACCTGCAGTTCTTGTTAAAATTTCTTAATTTTTATTAATTAAAATAAACGAATTTGGAAAAAAATCCTTTTGCTTGATATTGCTATTTTTATTACTCATATGAATTATTGTCATTTATGTCCTTAAAATGCCAAATTTTCCACTTAACTTTATATTTTGATCCAATTGATTATGTAATTTTTAAATATTAAATGATCAGTTACTCAGTACTTGAGTAGACTTTTTACCAAATACTTTTTTACTCTTCTTGAGTAAAAATATGTTGAAGTAGTGCTACTCTTATTGAGTATAATGTTTGGGTACTCTGGACGATGAGTAATCAGTACTGAATCAGTATTGGTCAAAATTGGAATTGGCAGGTTTGGTTTTTAAAGATCAGTAATCTGTGATCGTCCAGAAAATTGCAATCAGTGCATCTCAACGGATCCATCATTTCTAGCTGTAATAACTGAAGCTGGGCGCTAACTTTCAGTACAAAGATGACTTTGGCTTCGCTTATTTGTTTATTTTTAAGGTCATAAGTTAAGGGAAGGATGGTCCAAATTTGTGGACAAGATAAAGTCAAAGAAAGCCAAGAGGAAGAAGACAAAAGAGATGGAGCAAGAGCTGGTTATGAGGATCATCACGACCCAGGAAGACGGGTCCAACGATGAGGACGGCGGCAGCAAAGAGGGCTCGGTCGTCAGCCAGGACTACTCAGACCGGGTGAGGCGGCCATGGATACTTGTGACGTCACACGCAAGCTTCCGACCCCATCTCGCTGCTGGAGGGCAAAAAGCTGCTAGCTGATGATGACTAGCATTGGTTCTAGCTGTTAATTCTCACAATAACATTAAATCTACGCCTGATATATTAAAGAAAAAGGGACACAGTGATTTGCTACACTATGACAACTAGATAAGGTCAGTGAAAAGTTTTAATTAATAAAAATAATTACGACGAAGAGGAAAGTAGTTCAGTTATGCTAACTTGATTTTGACAACATTAGCATGTAGATGTGACGTGGAATTCGTTGTGTTTCGGTTCAGCTAAAAAAATTAAAAGGCAACCCTGAGAGATCAGTAGAGTAGGTGTTTAAATTAGCTAATCAACCACAGCTGTGTTAGCTTAGCCAGTAGCTGCGGTAGCTAATCAACCACAGCTGTGTTAGCCAGTAGCTGCGGTAGTTAATCAACCACAAAGATTAATTATTAATAATCGCAAAATAAATATAAAGCCTAAAAACATAAAGCTGTAATGGGCTGAATGTTGTGTTCTTTGTGTGGGAAATGTTTGAGTGTTTTTTTGGTGTTGAATCTGGTAATATAAAGTGGCGGGGTTTTTTTTTATGAGTTGCTATGGCAACGAGTCTGCAATTAGCGTAGCACTCAGAGAACGAGAAAAGTGGGTGTTTTTTTAAAAAATTATTTAACGTTTTTTCTGCGCTATTTTTCCCTTGCATGTGGCACACAGCGCTAAATTAATAATACCTACAGGTTTCATTTAGTCAACGCAGTTGTTCTACTGCGGCCAGGCAGCTATTGATGGCTTGTAAAAGAATAAATAGTCTTTATGCCCTCCAGCTTTGTGCGCATAGCGAGATTTCCGGATATAGACAACAACATGTACTGTCAAGTTTTGGATTTGAAAATACGTGAAATTTGCTACCGTCAGAGCGGTGGGCTGGGGGGAGACCATGTTGGACTGGGGGTGAATGGGAGGTGGCAGACGTCATTATGTTATGAAATTTTATGGAAAAATACTAATACGGGAGCACGGCTGGAATATGGTAGTTTCCCAGCCAAAACAGGAGACTTGACAGGTAAATGAAGATAACATTGCAGCCTAAGTGACCCAATTCCTATTTTTTGTCAAATCGGATTTTGTTTGGCATGGTCTTTCATGCTTCCAAATATGTGCGACTTGAACATGATCTCCAGTGAAAAGCAAACGACCTAAAAGTGTCCCGCATGCGCAGTAGAGGGCAATAACGTCACACTTAGAGAGTGTGCTCAGTGTTCTGCCAATAAGTAGAAGTAGTGCTCAGTGTTTGCGGAAGTAAACATGGATGCTAAGGATGACTGACCGTTCACATTAGCTAAACATTTGAAAAAATCGGATATCCAACTGGCCTGGGTCACATTTGAAGAAAAATACGACCTGTGATGTCATGAGAAGATCAGCTACAGGTCGCATTAAGGCAAAAATAAGTAAAGAATCGGAATTGGATCACTTTGGGCTGCAGTGTGAATGCAGTTAAACCTGCCATGTTCATCATCTCATTTCCCCTCCCTTCGATCAGGACGACAGCGATCTGGACGAGTACCTGGCCAGCGTCCAGGAGGACATGATGGAGTTCAAGCTTTCTTATGAGATGTGGCGCGTTGGCTGCTGGGCTGTCAGCATCCCTCATGTGAGTGGCTAAAGACGTCGTAAAGCTCTTATCTGCCTTCCGAGGCTGTGTTCGCTAATGTCTGAGCCGCGCTGTTGAGCAGCCGTTAACTCTTGTTTCAGGCCGACTGGGAGGACGACGAGCTAATCTTCACCGTTCACTTGGAGGAAAAAGACAGCCCTGAGAATTTACACTGGGACATCAGGAAGACTTACATGGATGTTGTTTATTTCCGCAACAGATGGCAGGTAAAGCCCCGCAAGCAGAGCCGCGATACGTTTTGTTCTTCCTAATTACAGCATTTTCCTGATTGTGGGAAACTGGCAGGTGTTTCAGGAGCTTCCTTCATTGTGTATTTGCCACTGTGGCCAAGATGGATGACAAAAACAGCTTTGAGCCACTGAAAGGCTTGTGTGTATAGCGAGTTCAGACTATTTACCATATGGCTAAGAATCAAACGCAGCAGTTTGCTCTTTTGGCTGATGCAATGTAGCGCCAACCTGTTGGAAAACATTTTTTTGGCAGTAACTTGATGTCTGTGCAGTGAGCGAGGAAAAGCCCACTGGAATTGTTGCACTCAATTAAATTTATTTCTTGCCTCTTCCATAGCTTGCTTTGCCATAAAAATGCAGGCAGGAATGTGAAAACAACGCATCTGTTCTGTATAATAAGGGGAATGAAGTTACTGCCATGCCTGAAAGCGGTTTCAAAACGGCTGCTCTAGTTTTTTCTGCTGAATAAGGAGCTTTCAATGTACAACTCCTCTGATCAGAAGATATTGATCAGGAACTAACTGATATCCTGGATAGGAGATTCTGAAATGAGCCTCTTCTGAGATAAGATCAGGACCTCATCCATCTGGCTTATTGATGATGTACTTTGCCTGATCGAGTGATTGTAGTGAAAACTCCTGAAGAAGTTTTTTCTAGGTCTGACATAATGGTGTCCTAATTGAAGCGCACGAGGTTTGTCATGTATTGAGATGCACACCAGTTCATTGACCACTGTTCATCTGAAAGTTCTATAAATAGATTAATTTGGGGGTATTTTTCTCTGGGTTTCCACCAGAAAACTTCCTCATTCTGGTGATAGGGGGCGCTAGGACTGTCAACCAGTTGTTTTTGAGTTAAAAAAATGTTTAAAGTTGACAGGAAATTTGAAAATATGATTACGTACTGTGAATAACGTTTTCCAGTAACGCAAAATTACCTAAACTACAAAGTCTTTAAAAAAGGCAAACATATAAAGTACATGGTTTTAAACTTCCATTTGGGTCTCCAGTTCTTCTAAAAAGCAACCCAGACTTTTTTTGGAAGGAAGTTAATGTTTTTTGTTGCTGGGAAAATGAGCCGTTTCAAAAACCTCCCAAATGTTGAGTTACAATCGACAGGCACTGCACTGTCACCTGGCAACATAAGCTGAGGTCCAGCACGTTTGGTCAGCTGGTTTTACTGCGATACAATGGCTGCTGGAAAAGAGAAGAGTTTTGTTGTTGACTTACAACTCCTCCTTGTACAGGAGGCTCCACTTCTGCTTTTCGAAGATTTACTGGTTGTATATTTGTGCATCTGTGTGCAGCTATTTTCACATGTGAGTGTAAACTTGGAGTCGAAGGTCGTGGCCAGCAGCAGCTTATTTGGATTTAAAGTGGCAAGAGGCTCAGAATAGGCAGAAATGAGCAAAGTGAAACCTCAACTGTGATTTCTGTGCAAAAAATGTAATGAAATAGAGCACAAGTGTAAAACTCCTGTCTTTGATTGCTGGATAAATTGAATCAAATGGTTGTTTGTTACATTTTGCCTAAATGGTGATATTTATATTTCAGGACTCTACCAGCCTTCCCACCATCTTCACCCTGGAAGACTCAGAGGTCAGCACTGAGGTGAAAGAAGAAGCCAAAGCGTCAGCTGAGCACTTCCTGCAGGTCCGAAAGCTCAGATCACACAGATAAACATTTTAAGAGCTTTGAGTGAACGTTTTGTCTCTTTCTCTTGCAGGAGTTGGTATCTGACGCCATGATTGGCCACACTCAGGCCGTCTTTCAGTTCCTGTGTCCACTCGACAAGCTGCTGAACGAGGAGGAGCATTATGCAGGCGTGTGGGGGATTCTTAGCGGTCTGGCCTGCTTCCTCACTCCAGGCCAAGAGGAGGAAGAGGTGATAGGTCACTGTAGCTTTCATATCCATTATCCTCAGAACAGATGTTAGCGTAAATGTTTAGACTGTCCACAGAACTTTGTGGTGAAGGAAAACTGCTCATTAACGATGAAGTTTTGAACAAAATCAAATTTTATTGAGTCTGCAGCCAAAAGCTTAGAGCACAATCAACACACGTGTGCGTGTGTGTGTAACAGAGCTGGTTGCTGCTGCTGATAGCCATACGGCCTGCATGCCTCTGTTTGTTTGCTGGTCTGCGGCAGGTTGCTCATCCATGTAGGAACTAAAATAGAAGCAAGTTCATCTCTGCAGAGGGAGCACATTTGTCAGATCCACAAAAGCGGCTCACTGACCTGCAAACCCGACCTGGTGCAGCAGAACATCACAAGGTTGATGTTTCTCCTCTGTAATGGTTCAGGGCTCTGCAGGACGAGTCACACCTCTTGAGGTTTTTCACATTTTATCATGCTACACATTCAAGCTTTGTGTTTTACTGGGATTTTAATCTGATAAATGAAAAACAGAAGTGGAAGGAAAGCAGTTTTTTTTTAATGTAAAAAATATCTTTACAACGGCCATTATAAATAGAAAAAGAAAATAATTGTCTGAAATTTTCTGGAAAGACAAGGAAATTTCTGAGTTTGAAAATTTGCTGGAAAAACTCAGAAATCTTTAGATTAATCTTGAAAATTTTCTAGAAAAAAATTTGAAACTTTCTGTTTTAAGTCAAAGGTTTGCTGGAGAAAACTAAGAAATTTTCAGACTGATTTCACAAACTTTCTACAATCTTTTTTGAAAAATGTTTGAGTTTGAAAAGTCAGAAATTAGCTTGAAAAAAACTCAGGAATGTTTAGATTAATACCCGAAATTTTCCATAAAAAACACAAAAATTTCCAAGTTTGAAAAGTCAGAAATTTGCCAGAAATGACTACGAAGTTTTGAGACTAATCTTACATTTTCTAGAAAAGAATCTGTGAAATTTGAGTTTGAAAACCTGAAAATGTTTCTTGTACAATTTTCCAGAACTCAGAAAATTTCCTAAAGTCGAAAATATTCAAGATTTGAAACTTCGAAATTTTAGTTTTTCTAGAAAATTTCTCAGATTAATCCCAAAATTTCTGAGTTTTTTAGCAGAAATCCTAGAACTTAACTTAAAAAGAGCCTTCAAAAACAGTTGTGTGCTTAAATGTTATTTTATCAATTCAATGACGTTTTTATCTGTATGTTTTGAAGTTATGTCAGTGTAGAGACAATTAGATATAATTCTTTAATGGGTTTTATCAATGCATTCTGGCACAACCAACATTTTGTCGTCATTTATGATCTTTATATGTCCTAAAATGAAAATGAGCTTGACACCTCTGGTTTAATGTGTTTCTGTTAAAATGTACAAAGCAAAAAAACATATTAGAAGTCATTTTGTGTCAGGATATAAAACCTGATGAAGTTGGAAGCCTGCTCCTGATTTTGAAGTGTTTTGTTTTTTGAAGGTTTGTGTCTTTAATTAATTATGAAGGCTGTTTCCTCAGGGTCTGCTGTCTGTCACATCCAGATTGTTTTTGTTTTCTTTGCCTGCAGACAGAAGTTTTGCAGACAGAAGTCCCCAAAGAAAACGCACTGCCATCTCCACATCCTGAATCGACCTCCCTCTCTGCAGAAAGTCATTGTAATTCCACTCCTCTTCAGAACAGATCCCCGCTCCCAAAGATCGTCGTCTCCCAGTACAACACTCCTCCAAAACAGCCTGAGGAAGCAGAAGCTAACCCACATGAAAGCTGCCTCCAGGACTCTGATAACACCTTACCCTCTCAATTCAAAATGATCATCAACGGACTGAGCAGAAGCGGGTCGCAGGAGTCTCTGTCCTCCTCGAAGGCCAGCGGGGACGAGGAGCCGCCTGATGAGACGCAGCGGGCGGCCGCAGACGGGCCGTCGCACCTCACCTGCGGCTCAAAGTCGAATAAAAAGGAGCGGACGGGTTTCAGGATGTTGGGTGTAGCGGGGAAGACGAAAGGAAAAGAGACAACGGCGGGCGCTCTGCAGAGAGGAGACGACTCTCAGGGTCAGAGAGGTCAAGGCAGCTGGGAGCAGCTGGAGTCAACCAAAGCCATTTTTGAGCTGCTGAAAGAAATATCAGGTTTGTTTACTCTTTAATGTCAGATGATGCGCTCATGTGGACTTCACAACAGGGTTTGAAACTCTGCCGTTTCTGCTATTATCTTCTATTTTTTCTATTGATTTCTTTCTTTTTCCTGCTGAAGTCTTGACAGCTGGTTCATTTCTGTGGCAGAAAGAATAAAACCGCCAGCTGAAAGCAGAGGTGGGCAGAGTACAGAGAAACTACACAAGTACGAGTAGCAATACTTCAACATATTTTTACTTAAAAGTAAAAAGTAGAGGGATCCAAGAAATTACTAGAGAGTATTTGGTAAGAAGTCTACTCTGAATAACTGACCAAATTATCAATCGTTTAATATTTTAAAATTACATAATCAGATGGACTGAAACATAAAATTAAGGGGAAATTTAGGTATTTTAAGGCTGAAAATTATAAAAATGAATGTAACAAAACAGGCAAAAGAAATATTTCCAAATCAGTTTCTTTCTATAAAAAAGTAAAACTTTAGCAAAAACTGCAGGTGTGTGTTTGGTTAAAACATGTTTGTTTTTCATTCTAGAAATTTTACTAAAATAAAAGTAGTGGTACATCATAATAAAATTACTCAATTAAAAATAAAAAATGCATTTGGTATAAAGTCTACTCAAGTACTGAGTAACTAATCAAATAATCCTTTGATATTTAAAAATTTTAAATCAGACGTAACAAAATATAAAGCTAAGCGGACATTTTGGTATTTTATGGACAAAAATTATAATAATTCATGTAAGTAGGAAAAAATAAAATCAGGGAAAATATTTTTTTCTATATCACTTTTTTAGTAAAAGTCTGAAGAAATTTTATCAAAAACTAGTTGTGTTTCTGTGTTTGGTGAATATTTGGTTAAGACGTGTTTGTTTTTCATTCAGTGGGTAGAAAATCCAGAAATTTTACTCAAGTATGAGTAGAGATACTTCATAATAAAATTACAGAAGTAAAAGTAAAAATTACATTGTAGTAAAAAAAAAATAAATTGTTTTTTCAAAAAAAGGTTACTCGTGTAAATGTAATTGAGTAACTGTAACTAGTTACTACCGGACTCTGCCTGAAAGGACTTGAAAACTTGCCTCAGAAATCCTGCAGAGTAAACAGACTCTTCATTGATCAACATGTGTTATTTTTAGTGTGGTTTGTTTTTACGAGGCCTGGGTAGCGCTTTCATTTTCAGAACAAATTGAGAGCTGACAGCTGGTTGCCTGGAAAAATAATGTATTAAAAAAACATTGTTAAAAATGAAAACCTCTCGCAGTACGAGGTGAGGACAGAAATCATGCGGAGTCTGTAAAATATAAAATGAAAGCAGCAGCTGCAGAAACGTGTTTTAATAATGTATCCTCAGCGAAGAAATAAGTTCAGTGATGAATTTTCAACCTCATGCAAACTTCATACTGTTAAATTAAGTTTATAATTAACTCACACTGTGGTTGTTTGTCTTGGAAATAAATGTGGCAGCAGTGATCTTAAATATTTGACTGACAGAAAGCTGCTTGGAGGAAGTTAAGTTAGTTTTATTGCTGCAGCTTTGCATAGCAAGTGACAGATTTGCAAAAAGCGACCTTGATTTAAAAAAAACAAACCCTTTCTCTTTCAGCTCCAGTTTTATGGTTTTTAGTTTGTGATTATAAATCTCATTTATTTTTAGGCCTCTGAGCTTCAGCAATGCCAACGAGTCGATCAGATCCGTCACAAGGCATGTGCAAGTTAAGCGGCTTCACATCAGCAATATATAGGTTAAAAATTAAATCTCATCTCCCCCTGACCCTCCATATCAAATAAAATTTCTGAAAAATAAAATACAAATGACAGAAAATACTTTCAAAATCACCCCTTCTGTGATTTGTGTACTACGAGATTATAGTCATAATATTAACAGAGTAAAGATGCAAATTTACTAGAACGTCTTGAAACTAAAAGAAAAAAATCATTTTAAAGAGAAAATAGCTTTTAACGAGTTTGTAAATTTATTTTGCATGATATTTCGCAAGGCTTCTGTTCTTCCTGTTGCTGGTGCATCTTTTCCTACCACACTTTATCCTTCCACTCAACTTTCTATGAATATTCTTGGCTACAGCATTCTGAAGAACCAGCTTTTTTAACAATGTTTTGTAACCTACCCTATTGTGACTGTGTATAGACCATAATATTGCCATTATATGACTTTTGTGCATTAAAAATGAAAGTTGGGTAATTTTTGACACTTAATTTTTTATTATCTGTTGGCAATAATCATTAAAATTACAAGAAATTTGAAATGAGTCACTCTAGGAGTTTCATTTTCTGAAATGAGTGACAAAGATTATTGATCTTTTATTATGTTGCATCTGTTTAAGTTATTGATGCTAAAGGTGTTTTTTCAATCCGTTAAATCAAAGGAGGTAACATCTGTTCCACTTTGGATTAACATTTCCTTGATGTTTATCTAATTTGAGTTCTGTAAAAGCAATATTGATATTTTCTGATTGGAAAGGACTGATTTTTATTCTTGTGACTGCAGTTTTATAATTTCATGAGTTTGTCCTTTCTTTTACAGGAAACTCCATCCTGATTAACATTTTTGATGCCATATTAAAACCTGTGATGCCCATCTTGAAGAAGTAAGTCAACAATTTACGTTCTTTCACTTTCACAAGATATTTGCACTAGAAAGTAGACCAAAATTATTTGGTAAAATTAGTTTTTGAAGTGTATTAAGTGAAAAAAAACATGCAAACAAACATGATCTCTCATCAAATCATGAAACAAATTATTTTACCAAGTAATTTTTATCTAGTTTTTTGTGCAAATATCTTACCACACTTGAAATAAGACAAAATTAACTTACAAGTCACAAGTGTTTCAGTAAGATATAGGAGCTTGTTTTAAGTTAATAAGTCCTTAATACTGATGAAAAAATACCAGTTCAATTGGTAGATTATTTAACTTTAAACAGGATATTTTTCCCATGTTATAAGTGAAATCGTCTGCCTGTGGTGCTAGTGCTTTTTTTAAAATCAATATTAGCAAATTATTCATTTAAAACAAACCCTTAAATCTTGCTGAATAGTTACTTGTTAGTTAGTTTTTGTGTAATTTCAAGTGTACTAAGATATTTGTATGAAAAAAAGACCAAAATTACTTTGTAAGATTTTGTGTTTATTGCAGTGTTATTTTTTTTCTGAGTCTCTGTCTTGTTTCTTTGCAGAAAGATGAACTCTTTCCTGAACACGTTGAACCCGACGGAGGAGCAGATGGCGGCCTACATCGACGCTCTGCGCAGCACGCTGTGGCCGGAGGTCCAACAGGTCACCGCTCCTCTTCCTCGCACCAACGAGGAGAGGAAGGAGACCCGAGAGCGAGCGCACGACCTCATCAACGCTCGATGTAGCCCACTTCTTCCCGCTCTCCATCCAGACTCGTTCACGTTGCTATGGGGGGAAACCTGACTCCTGTCTCCTCTCTGCAGATTCAAACCATCTCGTCCTGAAGAAGACGGACGTAGAGTCGGTTTTTAATATCTTCCAGAACAAAGAGGAAAACAAAACTCTGTTCTGTGTGAGTATCTCACCCTGTCCGCTTCCCTCCTTCTCTTTTCACTGTAAAACATGTTTGCCCGTGTTTTTCAACAGATGCTACTTGCGTTCCTGTTGAGGGAGCTTCTGCCTAGCGATCCCTCGCTGCAGATCAGTGCTGCGATTCTTCACAAAGTGAAGCCAACTAAGCTGTGAAACCTGCCTTTATTTTAATGTGCAACCATTTTTTTAAAATAATAATGTTTATAATTATTTGCCTTAATGTTTGGGTTCATGTGTGCATAAATGTGAAAGAAGTTTCCTTTTTTGTGTAATTATTTTGTCAGAATCTTCTAGTAATTGATGATCTCAGGGAGGAAAAAGTGACCTCTGTTTCTGTTTACCAGGTATCACTGCCCACATTTTGTTTACTAAAATGATTTGGCACTTTAAGCACTTTGTGCTAAAGGTGTTTGCTTACTAAAGGAATCTGATTCAGGTATTTTTGAAAATATAAACTCTTGCTGCCTCTCTCAAAACTTGAAGTAAATATGTAAAAGATGAAAATGTATTCAAAATAAAATATGTATTGATAAAATATTGGCTATTTTTGTTTTTCCTCATTTATTTAACAGTTATTTCATAAAAACCCATTGAGATTAAAAATACATCACAAAAATGTTAATTTTTTTAATGATTTTTTTTAATAGACGATCCGTATTTGTTGTAAATGTTGGGTGAAAATCTAAAGAGAATTTTGTTTTGTTTTAGTTATGGTCATGACATTAACATGTTAATTTTTATTAATTACATTAATTTTAACGCATTCAAAATTTCATGTTATTATTATTATTTAATTACAAAGGCTCTGTTCTTGTACTCCAGTAAATCTGACACACAAGTGACATCTGCAATCAAATAGCTGCTTCTTTCGACCTTTAAACTCATTCAAAAACCACAGAAGAAGAAAATCATAACTCCCCTGTGACTCTTCCTCGGCTCCACAGCTGTGCGCACACAGACTTTACGCAACTCCAACTTCCTGATTATCCCCTGGAAGTAACAGGAATCAAACCGGTCACTCGAGTCGCTGCCGCCATCTTTGTCGGCTGTCGTGGTTACTTTAGGGAGAAACAAACCCATCATCCTCACTTTGCATCACAACAGCTTCTCTGGTAAGAATGCTGCTGCGAGGGACATTACACCCAAATCAGTCACTTAGCAAGTCGTCATGGAGAAAGCTTCAGGGCGTCCATGGACGTCGTTTCCATGGTGACCAGGTGTCAAGAAGAGCAGCGAAGAAGACACTTAATGAAAAAACATAAATGAGAGTGTCATTCTGGAAAGACTCATCTGTTTAAAAATATGGATGCTGCCAGTGTTCCTTACTAGTTATATTTAACTAGTAATAAAAAAAAATGAAGCTTTTAGGAGTGTTTTATTACTGTACATTAAACTTTTACTTGAGTGACTTTATTACTTCATGCATTTTATTTGGTTAAAATTCATGTATTTTTCACCCACTGTGACTGAATGTTGAACAAGCTTGTTTCAAACCAACAGTTCATCATGCATATATGTTGGAACCATTATTTGTTCAAAATAAAAAAAAAATGAAGCTGAATAAAAAAGATGTGAAACTTAAATAAATAAATAAATAAATAAATAAATAAATAAATAAAAATGGAAAAAAAGATTTGAAACAAAAAAAATATTTTTGAATTTGAAAAAAAAAATTTCGAAGCTACTTTCCAGATCCAAGTTTGTTTGTTTTTTTATTTCAGATTTTTTTTCTTTTGAACAAACGTTATGGTCCCAATTTGGCTCCTTAGACACACCTGCTGCTTTTGTTAAGATTTTATTCGTTTTACTTTGAAAGAAACTGATATGAAAAAAAATATAGATTTTGCCCGATGTTATTTTACAATTATTATTTACATTAATTATTTTGAATTTTGATCTTTAAAATATCTAAATTTCCACATATCTTTATATTTTTGGTCTATCTGATGATGTAATTTTTTAATTTTTAATGATTTCTTTGATCATTTGCTAACATGGAATCAACTCACTCGCTCTTTGGTTACTTAGCAACTCACTGTGGTTACCTAGCAACAACCTACTGAGTGACTTGCTCAGCAGTTTCAGGTTTCAGTGCCTCATAACTGCTTAAAAATAGCAATGGTGTGGAGTGAAAAATATAGATAAATCAGAAAAGGTCATGTCTGTGTAACCCGCAATTAGTCAAAGACTTTTATTTTTGCGGGCCCACTTCCTGTGTTGCCCCAAACTCTGCCAGCTTATTTAAAGCCACGCCTCTAGCGTAGTTTAAAGATCC